>JAWNLM010000187.1:627500-635000 GCA_035042345.1 Drosophila fungiperda | reverse complement strand
AAATTCCCAGCACTGAAGCCATCTAATGAAATTAATAAAAAATTTATGCGAACGACAACATGGCTGACAGCGAAATGGAGAAAAGGTCGGGTGTGGAGGTGTGGAGGGGGCTTGACTGGTCGCCTACTCAAAAATGCTAAATAGCCACTTTTGCGGCACAGCAGAGGCAACAACATTTTCTGTTTTCCTTTTCTTTTTTTTTTTTTGGCCCGAGTCTTTTGTCATAAAAGATTGAACAAGTTTGCAGGCGGAGGCCAAGTGCAGAGTGCTCCCAAAGTCAAGAGTGTCAAAGGCACAGAAGACAACATGATGAAGAAGAGCTCCTCAGCGCCTCAGCTCCTCCCACTACCCCCCTCTATCGGAGGACAAAGACAGCGATGTTGCGACGTTTGCAATACCGGAAATCCGTTTCATGACAAATGCGTCACATTGTCGTGCCGGAGTGTTAAGCGAGAAATGGTTGGCAAGGGGTAAGAGAGGGGGAGTGGAGTGGAGCGAGCATGTTTGTAGTAGTACAACTAAGCCGGCAAACAGGCATTGAAATTCCTTCAATGGCAGCACGTGACTTGCCAGCCAACACCGAAAGCAGAGAGCAAAGCAAAAGAGCACAAAATACCGCGACATTGACATTGAGAGAGAACAAACAGAGAGCGCAAACAGAAAAGAGAGAGAGAGAGCAAAATAGAGCGCGCCTGCGCTGCTGTTTCATAACAGTGCCGGCAACAGTCTACGTCTCCGTCTCAGCATCAGCCTCTGCCTCTGCCTCTGCCTCAGCTTTGGCATAACTTTAGCATTTTAATGAGAAATCCATATTTATGTTGTTTGTTTTGCCAAAAAAAGGAAAAACTAAGAAAACAACAATGAGCAAAAGTTGTTTGTTTGTTGTTGCGTGCAGCATATGCGGCGAAAGTGAAATTACAGCATTTGTGGGTGAGGGGGGCGAACATTGTTGTTGCTTGAGGCACTTACGCAGGACAGACTTGTGCGGCGGCATTTTTGCAATCACTTTTAATGGGCTGCGTCTCGAGGAGCCATATGGCAGTAATACCTACGGCAGGCAGGCAAGCAGTCCACTCCATCGGACAAAAAACAACAGATAACCAAACATTAGAATCCTATTAACATTTTCATTAGAAAGTGGAGCGAGGTTTCAGACGACCCATTAATAGGTTAATTTAACAATTAAAAACTTCTTCGAGTAATAGAAAATTGTATTTTAATATTTAGTTTGACTAGTTTGACAATCTATTTGTAATTTTCAAGTTTATTTTATTTTTAACTAGAATCTAAACAATCTATTAGTAATTTTAAAAATAAAACTAATTTGAATCTATAACAAAATAGTATTTTTTATGAAAATAGCTTCAACTTTGAGAAAAGCTATTGAAATTTCTAGAAAAAGCATTTACCTTAGATTTTGAAATATAAAATAGAAAAGCTACGATTTTAATAATTATAATTATTAAATATATTATAATAATGTGACCTTTTTTAAAATTTTCAAAAAAATTTTTTTACTTTATATGCAAGAAGTACATTTTAATAATAATATTAAAAATTGCGTAAGGTCTACAATTTCCTACAGAAATTTATTTAATATTTTTTATTTATTTATTGTTGTTTAGAAAGAGCATTTTCCATTTTAATAGCGCTTCACAATGGGACTCTTTTTATCTGCTGGTATTTGCTTTTTTGCTTCTGTGCCGAAATATAAATGGACTTTTAACTATGCCACGTCGGCGTCGTGTCACAATAGAGTCATAACGCCATCATTCCGACAAAAGCCATAAAAATAGCGGCTTAAATAGCAACAGCATGTCTAGCATTTTGCCCCTGCTCGCCATTTCCACATCCAGGGAACATCCTGGGAAAAGAATGTGTAGACGACGCTTCATTCACGTGGCTACAAAAAGCGACCACTTCACACTTTTTGCACTGGCACTTTTTGTCGGGCTTTAATAAAGAGGCAACACCAACAACAATAACAACAGCGTGCAACAATTTTATGCTTTTATTGTGCAAATAAAAACACGCGGAAACTACTTAATCAAGTTTCCTTTTGCAGCCCAGACCCACACATATATATATACAGACAGACATGTATTTATATTTATATATATGTATATACAAAAAAGAGAGAGTCCAAAACCATGGTCGTCTCCGGCAAAGAGGCAGCGTCGTTTTGTATGCAACAGAAAGCAAAAACAAAGCCAGGCTAACAGCAAACTTTGCCGACGCTGTTTTTTTTTATGTGATTATAAGAGCAAAAACAACAAATACAACAAAAAGAAATTAACATGGGAACGCCAAAAGCTGAGACAACATAAACAATTCTCGACATAAGCGAATTTCAGTTGCTCTGCTTTGGATAAATGACACAAAGTTTAAGCAGCGAACAATCAACTCAACAAGTTTAAAGGATCAAGCTTCAGATTTGCTTAAGGATGTTAAATGAAAAGGATATTTTGTTTATTTGTAAAATGTTTTATTTAGTTTTATATATATATTATATATTTATATATATACAACGTATAACTATAAGCAAGTGCAGCATTTTTATTCATTTTAAATTTAATAATGGAATATTTACTTACTTCCTATAGAAGAACTTAATATATATATATATAATCTGGTGATTAGTATATGTCTTAATTATTTCTAAAATTTGTTGAAATGGTATCAAATATTGTGCTAAATATACGTAATCCCATCTTTTTAGTTAATTTTTGTTAGTTTTCACAAACACGAATAGAGTTTTATAAATTAACAACTAAAGTCACTTTGTCAGGTAAACTATATACTTATAAGACATGCAACTTATTTAACCTATATTTATGCCAACATTATGAACTTTATCTTCAGTCAGTTGCGTATCCTTTCATATGTCCAATAGACCCTATTAAGATATTCATTTCACTAAAATTTTCATATGCGGCCCCAAGAATGTTTTGCTCGAACTTGAGTTGAAATTTATGACAACAATTAGTGGGCGGGGCGGGGCGGGTTTTGGGGCGTGAACCCGAATTGAGGAAACCTAAAAAAAAATAAAGATAGAAAGCCCAAAAATAAAAGTCTTTAATTAATTTGTTGAGCTGCTCAGACAACAAAACGCGCGCATCAATCAAGACCCAGTCCAGAGGAGAAGCACCACCAGCAACGAATCCTTGTCCGCGGGTGTGAAAAATCGACAAATGGACACAAGAGTTGCAAGGGTGTTTGTGGCGCGTGGGTCGCGTGCCACTGTTACAAAAGCGATGGCAGAAGCTCGTAAATAAATGTCTTATTTTTAATTACCGCACTCAAGTTGAATTTTAAATGCCGACACTTGAAGTGGTTCAAGTTTCTTCGGATAGGTAGCCACTTGGCAATCACTTACCTGTATCGTTTCCGTGGCGGAATATTTCCGATTATAGTCGACATGATGTAGGTTCGGCATACTGACTTGGGCTGCCGTGGGCTGCCCCTCACTGATAATGGCTATGCGATAAGGATGTTGAACACGTGTCCTTGTCCTTCCTGTTCTTCCTGTTCTTCGGCGACGGGGGTTGCTTGCGCCGGTCTCTGACTCGGCTTGTGTCTTTGGGGTAGTACTTGCTCTACATCGAGATATGTCACTTTATTATACATTTGTGTTAATTTTTGTTGTTGTTGTTGCCCACGCTTCAAATGGTTTAATTTGACTGCAATAGCTGGAAGGAGTGGCAAAAGGAAAAAAGTAAATATCAAAATGAATTCGAGCAAAAGTTCAAGTTGAAAAAGTGTAAATTACTTTCTCTAACAGACCAACAACAACAAAAAAATGCTACCCTCTGGGCTTGTTTACCCATGTCGATATTGTTAATACGCCACGTGTAACCCAGAAGGCAATATGTATGCTGAAGGAAGACAGAGAGAGAGAGAGAGAGAGAGAGAGGGAGTGAGAGGGGGATATGGCACGGGCGGTTGGGTTTGCCGGATTTATTGCCAAGTTTACGCTACGTGCCTGGACTAAATTTATAAGCCAAATCCACACACCAACACACACACACACACTCACACACACTCGCACGCACGCATACACACAAGAAGGCAATATTCACGGGCAAGAAAATTTCGCAACTTTGATGCACAATGCTGCACAGTTGATTAGAAGTATTTAGAAAGGACAGCAAATATCAGAATATATGTATAAATATTTTTATATGTTTATATATATAAATATGAATATTTCTATATATTGAGAATTTTAACTTTAAATATATTTCGTTATTCAAATAACGATTTTAAAAGAGAAGCAATTGGATATACAGCCATTACTCATGCTGTTTCATTATGAAACTTACATTAATGAATACTTCCTCTCTTTCTGTGGATATATAACTTTCTATAATGTATATGTACTCATAGTAGAATAAAATATGTACACGAAGAATTCATTTTGAATGAGCGCCAATTCTTAGCTTTCTGGCCAAAAGCAAACCGATTTGAAAATTCTATCAAACGCAAACACAAAATTTGTATCAAAGATTGATTATTGATTTAACCCCAAACAAAAACACAAAAAGTTAAGGTAGAAAGTAGCCTAAATAGGCTGTTAGCCATTTCTGAATTGCTGTCGAGCACTTCCCCCCCCCCCCCCCCCACCTCAATGACTATACAAAAGATGTGTGCACGTTTCAACTGTTTAGGAATTCATTAGCATGTGCTAGACGCTTCAACTAAATAAATAATATGCACAACAGTTTAGGAATTCATCAGCATGTGTTAGACGCTTCAACTAACTAACTAATTAGCACAACAGTTTAACTCGAGCGATGCGACTTGCATGTCTTCATTTGCAAAAGGCAGAAGCTGAGAAGAAAATTTAAACGTGGTCGTCTATGGAAATCAACTCCCCCTCTGCCAACTTCCCCTCAACTGACTGAAACTGCCTGCTGGCTTCACTGGTGGTTTGTGGTGTTTTGACAAGGCTAATTGACTTTTGTAGTCGTCATAAAAAGCAGCCACAAAACAAGTCAACCCAAAGAAAAGCGCAACAGCTGCATAATGTGCGTGGCAATTTCAAACGCTTATTAAATTTTATTAATACACCAAACAGCAAATCCCCCAACAAGAAAAGTATAAAGAATGATCATAAAATAAATGCAAACTTTGAGCGAGTACATAAAATTCGTCCCATTAACTGCCTGAATGATGATATCGTAATTCGACAACAATTTGCATGTAACTCTATATAATAAAGATATTTTGTGACTTTAAACTCTTGGAGAACATTAGAGTCTTGTTATTGAACAAGAAAGAGACGAGTAATGGATTTTTAGTTAGCCTTGATGAATAAAATTGATTAATATGTTAATTATGATTAGATGGAAAAATTGTAATATTTATTTATAATTGGCCCGGCAGCAAAAGCCGCCAGGCAACTAAAAATTCAGTTTAGACTCATTAGAGTGCCCCTCTCCACGGAAATCTTTAGTAAAAGGCGAAAGATTTATTCGACAACTGAAGAGAAGCCAGAGTGAATTAACACCACAAAACATTCAGGCTTTACTTGAATAAATTCATAAACTGGTTGCGAATTGTAAGAAAACCAAAGACATGAATTTCGAAAATATATATCCTTATGAGATAATTTTGTACATGCATCGCTTACAATTCGCAACTGGTTTAAGCAGACACATTATGGAGTACTATAACTATTTCTTTGTCAAGTTTACATCTGATAGTTTCTCCATTGGAGAATTATAATAAGGAATAAAATGGAGTAGCCCATCATCATCCGGCTGAAATTTTATTTCATTTTGTTTGCAGGCTGCGGCTGCAGCTTCGACTGCGGGTTCGACTGCTGGAGTAATCAGCTCTTCGCAAAACTTGCAACTTGAGCTGTGCGTATTCACATGTCAAGTTGCACGCTGTGCAGACGAGTTGCTTGCTCCCGCAGCCGCAGCCGCAACCACAGCCGCATTTAAAGCATGCTATATTTTTTTTGCATTTGCGCTTCATAAGCTTCCGTGTTGGTATCAGCGATATTTTCTTAATATTTGCATTATTGTTGTTTTTGCGAACAATATTTATGGCGAGATCCATTTTGAGCTGTTGTTTGTTTCTCGAGCCTTTTTTGGTTTGTCAAGCGGCAATGATTACACAAAAAATAACTGCAGATTTGTAGATTTTGACATATCGATAACAAAACTGCCTAAAATTTTACAAAATTGGCATTCACCCAGAAAATTATCGGTATTCTCATAATAATATATATATTGTATTTAGTTATTAGGAAGGGGTTTGGGAAGGTGAATTTATTTCAAATTTGAACATACTTATGATGAAAAACTTTGCGATACTTTTGCTATCGATGTGCAATTTAAACAGTAGACAAAAGACAAAATCTCAATTGTGATCGCTTTGAACAGTTGTAAGAATTGTTGAGTTACTTATGGACAACCCTAAGTTAGGCTGCAGCATATAAATAACGCAGGTAAACAAAAGGCAGTCTTTGAAAACAATAACAACCCTTAAATAAATTTGGGCATAAGATAGTTTTGTATGTGCATCGCTTACAATTCGCAACTGGTTTAAGCAGACACATCATAGAGTACTATAACTATTTCTGTGTCAAGTTATCGCTTCTCGGCCTTATGGCTAAGATCAAAGTGTAGTATCTGTTCTTATCAGCTTTACATCTGATAGTTTCTCCATTGGAGAACAACAAATGTTAAACTGATTTTTGGAATCAGACGGAGTGCTAGGGGCTTGCTCCACCTCTGTCACGGGTTGGCCCGGTATTGCAGTACCGCCGGGATTTCGGCCCAACTTAATAATAAATTTGATCATATTAAGTAACTATGAAAACAGCCCTCATTGTAGGGCTTGCCAGAGTGTTACACAAAATAATGCCAGATCGTAAAAATGTTTTACAAATTTGCTTTTTATCTTTATGTGTTGTTGGCTTGGGTTAAAATTAATGACGCATTTCATTGAAATAAAATAATTCAATAAAATAAATAGAAACACAGCAATTGAAAGCGATTTGTGGACAATGGATTTTTAAAGTAACTTTTTTTATACATAGATTGCATATAAGATTGTTGGACTATATAAAATACTTCCAGATGAATTTATTTTAAACAAATTTCAATTCTGTATTTACCATTATTATTCCCCTATTTGGGTATAATATGCAATTGTGATCCACACATCAATGGAAATGCTTAATGTGGATTATACGAATTGAAAGCTGCGATGATCTCGTTTAGATCAGCGAAAAACATTATTATTACAATTTGTTAAGGTAATTTTATTTAATGTATGCTAAATTGTTTTTTTTTGTGTGTACGAATTGTTGGTGATTTAAAATTCTTTTATGCTTGGCATAACATTTATGCAAGATTTTCGAAAGAACTTGACTTGTATTTATTTCTTTAAAATATCCTTAGCAGAGGATACATAATTTTCTTGTGAAAGAGTTCTCCAACGAACCCGTAAGTATTTTTCATCAGAAATAATATCCGACGTGTTCAC
>JAWNLM010000185.1:1800000-1986223 GCA_035042345.1 Drosophila fungiperda | reverse complement strand
TTTTTTTTAAATTTAAGAAATGTACTCATAAAGATTTTGTTTCAAATTCAAACTGTCATATCTTCGATAATAATTTACTTAGGTCCGAATTTCTTTCAACAATTTGAAGTACTTTCTATATATATATTAATTCTGCATCAAAAGTTATAAATGCGATAAATTTCACCAATTGGAAAAATAGACGTTTTAGGTTTTTTTTTTTAAACTTGAGATATGTACTCTTTAAGATTTTGTTTCAAATTGAAACTGTCATATCTTCGGTAATAATTTACTTAGGTCCGAATTTCTTTCAACAGTTTGAATTCATTTCTATATATATTAATTCTGCATCAAAAGTTGAAAATACGTTAAATTTCATTAATTGGAGAAATTTACGTTTTAAGTTTTTTTTTTAAATTGAGAAATGTACTCTATAAGATTTTGTAAGTAAATTATTTCTGAAGATATGTCAGTTAAAATTTAAAAAAAAAACTTAAAGGGTACATTTCATTTCAAGAAGAAAATGAAAACGATAAGAAATCGGGGATGCCAACTTGACACAATGAACTTAATATTAATATGAAGCAAATAAAGTGTTGAAGTCGACTGGAGTGCATTATAAAGGTGTTTGTTTCTTTGTGTTTTGGTGTGTGTGTGGTGCTGAAGAGATTTATGGCACAAAAATGTAACGAAACTTTAAGAGAACCAACCATAAATTAGCCACAGCGGAACTCTGACTTGTGGAGGGAATTTGTAGCTGGTTTCTATTTTGACAGCGCCCAGCGACATCGACTGGGCCTGGTTAATACCCTGCACGAAAGGGAAAGGGGTAAAAAGGGTGTTAATATTCAAAATAGGCAGAAAAAGAGTTCTTTGAACTTTTATGTAAATGTAAATTTCTATTACTCTCATATATGATTAATTTTAGCCAGATTTAAGCACAAAGTCAGAAAAAATTATATTCTTATTATTGTTAAATTTATGAATTTTCATTAGATACTATTAAAATGAAGTAATATAAGACTTTTTATAAGATCAAAAATTATGAGTTTGAGTAAAAGCCAGAAGAGGAAATATTTAAATTTAAAAGATTTTCCTAAAACTAAGATTTTCTAACCATAGATTTCGTATTATTTTTATAAAATTATATTTAATATTATTATATTTTACAATCTTATAATATATCATATATTAAATGATATAGATTAGTTTATGAATTTTTCATCAACAATTGAAAGAAAACTTAGTTAAAGAGACAAATTACTACAAGTAGCAGAATATTATTTTTGATAATTGCTTTCGATAGTTTTAGGCACAGTTACAAAATGTTAATTAAAACTATAAATTTTTTAAAGGATATCTGGCAGTGTGTTGTTGTTGCTGTATTTGTTGCCATAGCCACTTTGGTGCCTTATCCTTTACCGCTTATCCTTTATTGTTATGTGTGTAATTCGCTACACCTTTCATATGGAATATCGGCTGGCGTTATACCCCGCACCGAGCCTCTCCACTTTGTTGGGCCATTTTCGGCTTATTGTTATTGATGTTGTTATCAGTTGCAATTATTTTTTTGATTTACACATTTTGCTGGTAGCCTTTCATTTTTTTGTTGTGTTCTTTGGGATAACTGGTGACAATTTTCTCGCGTCGTTTGCGGTTTTACATGAAAGGGGAGAAGCGCGAGGGCAGCTTGTCAACAAAGCGAGTGAGAGGGAGACAGTGATAGAGAGAGAGAGTGGCAGAGAGGGTGAGATGCTGAATAGGTAGGCAGATAAAGAGACAGTGAGGTGAAATTCTCGCTCATTTTCGGGTCGGGCTTAGCTCATCTGTGGTCTCTGCTGGGGTGTGAGTGTTGTGTTGTGGTGTGAGTGGTGTGGTTTGGTGCGGTGTGGTGTGGGGAGGGTAAGCAGTTTGCATTATTGACAGTTGTTGTGGAATAATCAGATTTAAAACGTTAAATGTCGACGCCGTTTTGTTGGGTCTTCTTTTTTCTCATTTTCCTTATTTTATTTTTTTTTATATTATATTTTATATTTTTTTTTGTGTCTCGAGCAGCTTGCTGGATAGGTTGTCCTGGCCATATTTTGTGTGCCTTTGTTTTGCGCTGGGTTTTTGTGCTCGGCTCTTATCTTTGTTGTCCTTGTTGTTGTTGTTGTTGTTGTCGTTGGCAAAATTGCCACAGATTGGCTTTGAATTTAAGTAGCAATTTCCTGTTTTTGCTGTTGTCCCGTGTGGATCTGAGCATGTAATGAAAGTTGGGAAAAAAGGTTGTGCCACTGCCCGAAATGGGCCAAGAGCGCATAAGTCGTCTCTGGCTATGGCAATAACTGATAATATTTTACAGGTACAAACATTTTTAACAGTTATTTACTACAACAATTCGTTTGCCCTCCAGTCTTAAAGGGTGTCAGGGGCAGCACAACAAGCAGCATATAATTTAGAACATTTTGAACTTCTTTCGATTTAGTTTAAATAGTTTTCTGGTCAATAAATGGCTTATTTTCAGATTTTTGTGAAACTCAATATTTTTTAGGGGAATTTCAGGTGTTTATTTATGTAATTATTTCCCGAGTAGGATTATCGATTATAGCATAAATTTTAAAGTCAGAATATTAAATTTACATAATATAAACGTGCATATTTTTAATAAACTACTCAAATTTCATTTAGATCGGATAAGAAACACCCGAGTTATGTTAAAAAATATATTCTTATATTGATCTCATTTCTGCCAGTAGCCGCAAGCATTTTTTTCTGTATGCGTAAATATGCGATCGAATGTGTGAGAAAGAAATGGCATGATAAGCGACGTGAGAGTCAATATGTTTTAGTCAGTACTCTGCAGAGCTCCGTTAACTACGATTGCGTGTACGTATGTTTGTATGTATGTATATGCACAGGTTTATATCCAGCCAATTAGGGATCAGTTTGTGCTTGTGAATAAAATAATGCGCTCCATTCGTTTATTTTACTGTATTTTACTTTGAAGTGCTTATAAGAAATGAGTAAGCCTGGGTATTTTTGAAAGGGGTTTTTTTTTATTTATTTAACTACAGCATTCTTACTTATATTTAATATAAATTCTAAATGTAAATAACTTTATTTATAACTGAGTTTCTCTTTTGTGTACGTAATGCACTTACGTAACGTGACAAATTTCCCTAAGCTCTCTCTCACTCTCTCTCTCTTTTGCACTGTTGATGCATGCATTTAATACGCTTGCCAATCAAAGCAAGCATCTCATCTAATCCATTTGTGTAACGCTTCTTAACTACGTAATATGTTTGTCAATTTTCAACGTAATCACGTGCAACTTAATCCCACGTAAGGTGCTGTCTAATGTCACGTAAGCTCCTTCATCACATTTGCTGCACAGGTTACCACACCGGTGGGGGCCCTCACTCCTCCCCCCACATGAGCAACACCATTCACTCACTCATTACACTTTTCCTTCCTTAAGTCAGCTGTTGTCATCTCAGCGAAGTGCATTTGCCTAAACATATTTTGCAGTTGCATGCCGTTTGTTTCCTAGCAAAGACATCCATTACACACATCCACACACACATACACACACACACACTCACATTCGTGCATAATCAAATTCAATTGCTCATTCAAAACATTAAACTGTTTATTTTTGGATGGAACATTCAACGTTGGGGGGAGGGTTTGAAAGGAATTGTTTAGGGGGCGTCGAGGCGGATGGGGCTGGGAGTGGGTTGGCGTCGGCTCAAGTGGCAAAGGCACTTCATAATGCCGCCTAATCATTTGACCCACTTGAGAGCTGTGCAAATACTTTTTGCGTTCTTGCCACACTCAGGAAAAAAAAACAACGTTAATTAAGAATTAAGTCAATCAGCATGAAATTAACCGTTTACTGCAATTTTCTAAATGTAAAAGAATTTTTAAATAAATTTCTTAAGTTTCAGAATTATTCACACTGCAATTTTAAAAATAGAATTTAAGAACATCAAATTGAAGTATTTATCTAGCTAAATATGCCAAAATAGGATACAAAAGTTCGATAAAAATGTTTGACTAATTTCAATGATATATCTAAATTTTATGTAGGTTATTTTTGCAAGTGTACTCTGAGTGTCTACTGCCTGGCATGTAATCAGACGTAGACAGAGAGGGGCGGGGAAGACTGTGGCAGTAGCAGTGGCAGTGGCAGCAGCAGCACACACATGAGCCGGTCTCTAATCCTTTCAACAGTCGACTCGGAGTCGTGAAGCAGTTTTGCATGCATACAGCAATCAAAGCACAACTACATGAGAGAGACAGAGAGAGTGAGAGAGCTGAAGAGGGGGGTGATGAGGAGGAGGGCGCCGCAGTGGAAGACAAGGAATTTGGAAAATCTGAGCTCAGTGTCAGGTTGCACGTTGAAAATTTGTCGTCATCGTGTCTCGCACACAAAAATGGCGTTAAGCATAGAATTTTCAAGCGGCGGCCAAAAAAGAAACAAGATGAGAAGTAGCTAAGGCGGTGGTGGGGTAGGGCGTGCAGTGGGAGAGCGAGTGAGATGGGTAAAGGCAAAGACAAACACATCAGCAGCAGCAGCGGGATAAGAAGAAGAAGAAGAAGAAGCAGCAGCAGAATAAGAAGAAGAAGCAGCAGCAGCAGCAGGCGCAGCGCTTTGGCTGCGGCTCAAGGATAAGGCGCAAAATAATAAATTATATTTGCGTGATTTGTGTTTAGTTGTTGTCCCCGCTGTTGTCTTTTGCATATACACACACACACACACTCATATATATATATATGTATTTTGAAATGTTTCGGATGTTGAAACATAATTGTGTGTGTGTGCGTGCGTACTTTTTTTTTAAATTTAAATTGCGGCGTCCTTGGCTTGTTTTCATTGCTCTGTTGTTGTTTGAGTTATGAAGAGCGCGAAAGGAGCGAAAAGAGCGCGCGCCTGCTGTTCTCTTCACTGGAATGCTGCGCAGAGAGCGCTTGGGCGTGCAGCTTAAGAGAGCGAAACTGCATTGTGTGTTGCTCTTAAGTTTGTTTGCTAGAGTTGCCAGCGTTGAGTTGTTTTCAAATATGTGTTTGAAATGTGTTTTGTTCGTGCTGACGCGCTGTGTTTGACCCCTCCCCCTCTCTCCATAACTCCTTCATGTTTGCCCCACACACACTTCACACATGAATGCACACACACACACACACAGAAACAAATCAAAAGAGCATTAGTTGCGCTTTTGCTGCTTGAAAGGACAACGCATTTAAACGATATTTTGTCGGGTTTGGGGTCAAACGTTTGACAGTTTTCCAAAACAAAAACAAATAAAATTTATTTGTGAGAAATGAAATGAATCGAAATGAATGAATGAATGAATTTTTCGACGCGTGCCTCAAACTCAAATTGAAGATCGGAAAGGAGAAAAAAAAACATTTCATTTACCCTGGCGGGCATCTGCTGCTTTAAGGGTTGCCCTTGCGCTAAATAAAGCGAAATCATTGGTCTATTAAAGTTAACCCTTTTTGTGCCAATTTTAAATAACAGAGTTGAAATCTGGAGAAGATATCAAATTTTACAGGGTATCTACTCGTCGAGCACTCTTTTAGTTACTTCACTCAACTCCCTCAGGGTCTAACAAATTGTGCGAAATCATTGCTGGCAACATATTAAATGTAGAGCTCTTAAGTCGATAGAGTTGCCACTTTTAGGGTTGCCCTCGCAACAATTCGCACATTTCTTGAGCAGCGGGCTTAACTTAAGCTACAAAAAAAAAAAAACACAAAAAAAAACAATAATATAAAAATATATAAATTGCTGTAACAATTGTCAAGCAGATGCAGCAGCAACCCCT
Organism: Drosophila fungiperda; assembly: GCA_035042345.1. Lineage (NCBI taxonomy): Eukaryota > Metazoa > Arthropoda > Insecta > Diptera > Drosophilidae > Drosophila > Drosophila fungiperda. Next base: position 1,980,434 of record JAWNLM010000185.1, on the reverse strand, counting down.
GAAAATTAAATCCCTGCCACTTACCCCTGCCCATACAACAAAAACTGCAACCGCAACAGCAACACTAACAACAACTACATGTGTGTGTGCGAGTGTGTGTGTGTTTATGAGTGTGTGTGTGTTGGCAATGCCAATGACATTTTTCTCTCATCCCTCAGCTCAGCTCAGCTCAGCTCATTTTTCACATATTTTTGCCAAACTGCAACTATTTTTGGAACTAAGCAGTGGGAGGGAGACAGCGGCAGCGGGGGGTGTTTTATTTTGCTGCTGTTGTTGTTGATGTTTGTCGCAGGCACTCGAAACCGTTAATTGGTTTTATTTTTAATGATGTTTAGGCGAGAAGCAGACAAAACGAAAGCATTTTTCCAGCCCACGCTAAATTTGATTTGAGTATTCTCTGCATTTCTCTGGGATCAGCCAACTTCCAAATTATTTATGTAAATTCCATGGGGAGAGAAGTGTTCAGTGATTTATGTATTTTCTTATTTATTTATTTCTTTTTTGAGACATTCAGTTTTGTTTCGCTGCTGCTGGTGTGGAAAACAATTCAACAGCTAATTGAGCAAGTGATGAAAGAAGAGGGAGTGTGGGGGGGGGGATGAGGGAGATATGGGAATAATACTTCAATTTGCGGGATTTTCAAATGAGGATTACAGTTATTGCTGTTTAGGAGGTAGTTAAGAATCTGCGGGTCTTAATGGTATTTTCAATTTATTTTAAAACAGCTGCGGAATAACTAAAGTTTGTACAGATGTCTAGGAAAATGAATTCAGATTGATCTTTATATATATATATATATCTATTTAAAATTAATGAAACTTATATATGTAGTAAAATCTATAGAAATTTTTTAATCTAATTTCAAAATATGCACAATTTCTTATATTCTATGTATATGTATATATATAATCTTTAAAAAAAATGTATTTCTCTTTTATTCGAAATTAATTTAAAAAACTCAAATTTAAAACTATTTATTTTTAGAGACAATATCAATTTTAAAATAGTATAAATATATTTTATAATTATATTTATTAATTTTATACTCTTTATTCTTAAATGCAATATTAATAAATAAAAAGAAATCAATGTAAATATAACCAAATTCTAAACTCTTCATATTTAGGTGCAATATTAGTAAACAATATTCAAATAGTAACAACAAAAAAAGAAATCCTTCCTTTTCCAATGACAATTGCCTTTGTGCACTTTTTTACACCTGGATGGGGGCACAACAGGTGTCTTTAATGTCGAAGGGCTGCCTAAAATCAGCGCTGCCGCAGCACGACGCCGACTGCAGCAGCGGCGGCGGCAGCAGCAGAGGCAACGTGAGTCAGAGGATAGGCGAAGAGTTAATAAAGCAACTCCTGCTAATTCCAGTGCATGGCACCCACGCATTAAGAGAGAAAGAGAGCGATTGCTGATCTCTAATTTATTAGCAATGCAGTCGCAGTTGCAGTTGCAGTCGCTGTTGCAATTGTAGTTAGAAATGCCGACAAAGGCCTGCATTCGATGAAAACAAAAACAAAAGCCGGCAAACGAGTGGTCGCCAGCGAAAGAGCAAGGAGCGCGCGCACAGCGCTACCAAGAGACACAGAGAGAGAGAAAGTAAAGTTGCTGAGCGCAGGAAGTCCACTCTCACTGGAAGCGGACATGCAATATTTCGTTTCGTTTAGCTGCCATCGTTCCGTTTAGCGTTTAGTTTGCGAGCGTTTGTCGTTGGCATCGGACGTACGTCGTGTGTGATTCAAAACGTGAAAACTCTTACGCGAAAAAACGGTAAACGGTAAAAAACGCGTGCAATATTCTGTGTGAAACATTTTGTGTAAACTGTGTATAACGACAAGAAATATAAAATAGCTCACGCGAGGCTCATTAAAAAGTTCGTTGAAAAATGCACAATATAAAATAGCGTCACACAAGGCAAACACAAATAATTAATTGTGTCTTCTTCTCGCCTGTCTGTCCTTTGTCTGCCATTTTTTCTCTCCGCATGTGTGATGTGGTTTTGTGTGTATGTGAGCTAAATAAAAATCAAAATTTATTGTATTTCAAGCATATTTAAAAATCAGCATTAAGTGCTGCCTTTTGCGGTAAACAGTAAAAACAAGAACAACAGTAACAACAATTATACCAACAACTGCTGCTGCTGCTGCTTGTTGTGTGCGCAATTTCCGGCTTCCGTTTCCGTCGCACGAAAGTCGCGTCCGCCCAAGCAAAATTTGTCAGAAAAAAGTGTTAAATCGCCAGTACAAAAAAAAAAATATTTGCAGCTTAAAAATACAAAACATAAAGTTCAGCTCAAAAAAAAAAACAGTGCTCAAGCTTCTGTTAGTATTATTCAAAATATTTGCCCAAACAAAATACTCTCATCAACTGTTGCACAAATATAAATATTATATTAATAATAATAAATAAAGCAAGTGGCGGCTGCTCTCCAAAATTTAACAGGCAACAACAACACCTACAACAAATTCAACAAAGTGGATCAAAAGGACAGCAACAATAAAAACAAGCAGGTTGGTGACTTGCTATATCGCTCTCTCTTTGTTAATCTGCCGTTATGGTTTTATGTGTTCCCTTTTTATATTTAATTTCGTGCTTAGTAGTTATGAAGTACAGATATAACAGTAATTTGCAATGATATTTACTAAACTGATCGACTATTAGATGCCACTCTAAATGATAATTGGTTAATTCTAATTATTTATATTATTTGACATTATGAATTTAAAATAGTTTGTGAATAAGCCAAAAATAATAATATAATTTTGTCAGTACTTTATTGACACATTCCAGCAAATGAATTTAGCTTTTCTTCTTGTGTTCTACAGGGTATATTAGGCGAAATGGCTGCGAGTAAGGACAAGCAATAAAATGAAAGGCAGTGCTTAAGTTTTTGCGCGCCAAAAAGCAAGCAGCACACGCAAAACAAGAACAGCAAGCAGAGAAGAAGAAGTTGAGTAGCAAGAGAGGGGCACAAAAAATGTGGTGTGTTGTTGCAGGTGTGAAATGTTTATGTGGCACATAAAACTAGCGCGCACCGTGTCGCCATTGTTTGAACCCAAAAAATAGGGGCAAAAGGGAGCCTGCCTGGCGTCGTCGTCTAGGGTTGCCATTTTTCTTTTTTATATTATGAACTTTTATTGTTTTTATTTGTTTATTCATTTTTTCTTTTGCTTACTTGTTGTTTGTTGTGCATTTCGCAGCTTCACCATGCTGTACTAAACAATAATCATAATATTCGTAATCATAGAAGCAGTAGGCAGAAAAACAAAAGGTACGCGACTAAAACATATCCTATACGTTCAAAACTTGCTAAGATATCTATGAAAATAATAACAATTCCTATAACAAATGTTTCTTAAAAGTTATCCTTAAGTTGACATAGATACTTTATCTTTACGTTGTTTTAATTTCATCATAGCCCGGGCATGCATTTTGAATGGGTATGCAAAGCAGCAGGCTTAAAAGTGACACCCATTTTTAGGCGCTTTTTCGCACGTTTGTTCGCAGCTAGTCAAGCGGCTACACAGCTTCAGACTGTGCACACAATGAACAGACAAACTGACACACTCAGCACACACACACTTACACTTTGTTGTGTGTTGTACTAAATTGCGCACAATTGAAAGCATACTTTGCTGCGAGCATTCAGCATTTAGCATTTGGTGTGCACTTCTTGACTAACAGAATTTGAATGCAAATTTCAAGCAGTCCACGTTTGTACATCCCTCCTCATTCCTTTCATCTCTCTCCCCTCGCGTGGCGTGTCTTTTACGCTTTATTTATCGCACTTTCTGTGTGTTCTCTCAACTGTAGCATTCTTTTAGGCGCACCCCAACTCACCAACTCAGCTGCCCAAGGGACATTTTCTCAACTCAACTCAGCTCAGCTTTATGTTTCATTGCTGTTTTATTTTTGTTTACCCCTTTTTATTTTGGGTTAAGCAAAATGTGTTTTTCGTTTGCGTTTAATTTATATTTATACGACAATGCATCAAGCTGACATTTTTATGTTTTTTTGCCTGCTTTAAAATATCTATGCCGAGCTTGTTTTAGTTGGAAAAAAATGAAATTTATTATTTTATAATATATATTATATTAGAATATATACTCAAAGATATTTTAATTTAACTGCTATAAAAAATAGAATTGTCTTTTAAGCTAATTTTCTTCTTGAATTAATTGATTTTTGATTTAATAATAAATAGAGTGGCCCTAATCCATCGCAAAGGCTAGAATAATTTGTACATTTCACGTTGAGGCCATTAAAATTCTACTGCAGCTAATTGAACTTAATACCCTAAATCAATAATGTTTGAGCTGTGGTCCATAAGACGTGGTCTCCAAACAATGCCAATCACTTATGTGTCTGTGTGTGTGTGCGAGGAAGTGGCTGCTGCGGCATAATTTCATTAAATTGGCCAAAAGGCTTTCAATGCGAAACTTAATTAGATTAATGAAAAATCGGCTTTTATGTGACCCAAAGCCGACTCTGGAAAATTGTTTGCACATTCTGAATAACAAATAATTGGCAGAATTTAGAAAATAGAAGTAGAATATAATAAATTTCCAATAATTTGGTATTTGAAAAAATATAAAATAAAAACATGTCATTAATAAGATAAGCACTAATAAAATAGTATCTATAATAATTCAACAATAAAACGTTGAAATTACTTTTTCTGATACATTTCGAGAGAAAACGGCTTAAAGCGGAGAAGCTATTTATAAAGTCCCTTACTCTATTCTAATTCGTAATGTTTTGAGTAAAGCCAAACTTTGAATACAATAAAACTCAACCCCTCGAAAAATTAAATGAACGTGACTGTAAATTCAGCTGCTGAGGTTTGGACCTCAAAACAAAGTTTTCATTATGTCCAGGCAACAGCAACATTAAAAAAAAAAACATAAAAATAAAAATAGTAAAAGCTGAAAATATTTATATATATGCTTTTTCTTGGCCGGACAAAAGCAAATTTGTCGAACTCCTAAAACTGGACGCTGTGCGTGACACACAACAAATTGTACTGATTTTTTTGATTTTCTTGCCCCCTTTTCCCATTTTCTGGACGAATGTGCCGGAAGCATTTTATGTTTTCAAATTAATTTCAAACAATTTTCTTTACATTTTTTTTTGGACCATGTTTTTTCATCCCATGACTTTTTGGTGGCCCAAGTCCGAGTTTTTGACATAATCTATTATAAGCGCTTATAATAATTTCAGCGTCAAGTTTTCTTGTTTGCCAGCGGAGTGCGTTGCTTTTAATTGTAGGCGTGGCAGGACTTAATGAGACCTGCTTGAAATATGCGCCATGGGAGTGATTTTTCGAGGCCAAGGGAGATGAAAAATTTAATTAATATTTATGCTTATGCTGAAAATAAATACAACATTTTCTTGCTGAAAGTGTTGTAAAAGTCGTTTGGTAAAAGTGTTGGGCAAATTGCTGAATTCTGTTGGCCTTGGCCAAAAATCTTACACCATTCATAAATCAACAAAATTCACAAAAGTTACCTTCAAAAATCAGAATGGCTGCCACTTGCGGTTTCTTCACACACTCGCACACACATATAAGCCTACAGCTTATGACATTTTTTGTGTGTTTTTTCTCATAAATTTAATAAAATCAAAAACTTAAGTAACTTTAAGAATGAGCCAATTGTGAATTTCTTCATGATTAAAAAAATATATGAAAAGCAAGATTTTCTTTATATTTTTCAATTGATTTAATTGGCACAAATTTTATAATTAAATTTGCTAAAAGTAAGCAACAAGCCAAGGTGAACCCATAAAATATATATATTCTTGGTGAACATAAACTCCTGAGTCGAACAACAAATCAAGCTTAAAGAGAGAAATTAAAAACCTTAAATAGAAGAAAAAAAAAAAACAAATAATAAATATAACAAAACTAATTGTCTTGGGCCAACATTATGCAATTAATATCAATTTGCCAAAGATTTAAATTATTTAGAAAAATTTTTTCAATTCTTAGCAAATTTAATTGTTGTATACTTTTTTTCTTCTTGCTTTTTTGCTGGCCCGATAAATTAAAATAGTGCGATCTGAAAAATTTGAGACATTTGGCAACTTTAACTTGCCACACAAACACACACAAATAACTATACACACACTCTCGCTCTCACACACACTGAACTGCACTGTGTGGGTGGGATTCGCAAACGCTTTTAGCTAAAAACTTTGCCAGTGTCGGTGCCAAAAAATGCAAATTTAAAATGCGTTGGCATGTCAAAAATCCACACACACATTTATAGAGTGTGGCACAGGGTGCACTTGCAGAGATGGGGGAGTTGAAGGGGGATTCCAATGAAAATCGATAAGCACACACAAACACACACACACATATGTGTCTGTGAGACTGAGACTGTGTGTGTGTGTGTCTGTCGAGGGTTAAGCTTTTAGTAGTATCTTTCTGCTATGCAACTTTCATGCACGGCTTTGGCAAGAGACCAACAGAGATAGAGAGAGAGACTGAGAGAGATAGAGGGAGTGTGAGACTGAGAGAGAAAAAAGGAACAGAAGAAATGAGAGCTGGCAACAAATAGCTTAATAGCAAATAGCGTAAAAGAGTCTCCAGAATCGCCCCAAATATATATAAATATATGTATACAGCTCTGATAAGGGGCTGATGAGCAAGCTAGTAGATTGGGGTGCGGGGCTTAAGGGTTTGGGTGCTGCTCGCATAACTGTGCTAGCGCTAAAAAAATAAGACCCACAAAAAATCTTTGCACGTATCGCGCTCAGGAAATCGGTAAACGCATTGGCATCTCTCCTTGCGATCCATTGTTGTAGCTGCTTCTGCTGCTGCTTCTTGTGTAAGGGTTGAGGCGTGTCTGGAATGGACGAAAAGAGGAGGGGATGTCGCTTATCCGATAACGTTGCCCCGCTTACCATCGCTGTGTCTCTGTGTGTGTGTGTATGCATGTGTGCGGCATTAGTCAAATGCAAATTTTTATAGCAGCTCTCTGTCTGCTGTTTACTTGAGGCGCCGATAAGGCCGCGCATAAGCATATATACAAAATGGATTTTGGATACCAGCTGAATACGGAATGCGGAATGGTGAAACGTGCAGTGGAGTGGAGTAGGAAATGTTGCAGGGTGTTCCCAGAAAACGAAAGAATCAGCCAAATTACAACATATTAGAGCAGATTAGGGAAGCTAAGAGCAGGTGCTAGAAAATGTTGCTCTCTCTCAAGTTGGTTTCCTAACTAAATTGTTATATATATTAATTTTAATGTACATTTTACTTATATAGATTTTTTTAAACATTAAATATGAAAAGAAAGAAAAATATAAATCTAATTCTATAAAATATTATTAAAATATATATAAAGCATAAGTTGTTTGAGCTTTCCCCAAAATGTTTTACTGCTTTCTTTCTTAAATATGCCAACATTTCAAGCAAATATTTTTTAAAATACTTTTAACTTTATATCGTGGAGTACTTTAATACTGCTAGAAAGGAGCAGCAGCAAGTAGCAAGCAACAACATTACTGTCTAACGGAAGCTGCCACAAATGAACAACATTGCCTCGACCTTCTCCCCGCCCTTGCCTTAGTCGTGCCCCTCTCAATCCTTATCACTGTCGGTGCCTGCATCACGCGCCCAGAAGTAGGCAATAAGCAACGTGTTTGTGTTATGTGGCACAAACATTTTAGCGTATTTTTATTACACATGCAGGCAAGTACACATGACTGTGCCGCTCGATGTGTGTGTGTGTGTGTGTGTGTATGTGTGTGGCAGGGTGTGTGCGAGTGTGTGTCTGAATTTATGAAAATTTTGTGCCTTCTGATATGGCAAGTTCTGTTTGTGAGGGGGCCAGTAAAAACATTAGCACCCAATAGAGTTTAATGCGTGCGTGTTAGCTGGGCTGTGTGTGTGTGCTGGTGTGTGTGTGTGTGTGGAGAGTGTATCCCCCAACGGATGTATATCCTGTCGGCGTGTGGCCCCAGCTGTCGTCCTGCTGCTTCTGCTGCTGCCGATGGCTGACGTCAACGCCAACGCCAATTTGCGGCTTAACATCTTTGAATTATTGAGGCGCACACAGACATTGGGCGGAATATATATACTATGTATATGTATATACATATATACATGAGGTCCTTCAGCTCCTTTAGGCCCCTGCTACGATTGCGTTGAGCGTTTTTGGGCTGAAATTAAAATTTTATCAAAATGAAATTTGCGGTTTTTGTGTGTTTAGTTTCAAATTTTGGAAGTGATTTTTCGTTTGCTTGACGACTGCTGCTGATGTTGTTGTTCCTATTAATGTTTGTTGTTGTTGTTGCAGTTGTTGTTGCTGTTGTTGTTGCTGTAGTTGTCCCCTGCTGCGTTTTGGGCATTTCCTGAGGCTGAGCGGAAGTTTTGGCCTTTTTGGTTGGCGATATGGAATGGGTTCCGTGCTTTTTGGGGTCGCACATATTTTGGTTGTTGCTGCAAGAGTCGCGACTTCGAAAGTGGATTTCTGGTATTTGTTTGGCGTATTGCTGAATTCTAGATGAGCATTGGGCATTTGTTTACGGCTCGAGTGTGTGTGCCTTTGGGTTAGGCATAGGTCCAGATTCTTGCATGTAGGTCTCACAAATACATAAAACATTAGCAAATTAGCAGTAAATGAACTGAAGTGGTTAAAGTTAAACAGAAAATGTAGCCTTTAACTTTACACTTAACTTAATTACTTTTATATTTACCATAGACTTAAATTAATTTAAATTGAAATGTCGTATTTTAAACATATCAAAAGCTATCCAAATCTTGAAAATACTTAACTTTTAAAGGATAAAAGGATTGATGGTAATCTTCGTGGCATATATAAGAGTTTGATTATTTTTATCTTTGTCTTTCTTTGTCTTTCTTTTGAAATACTGTCTTTATCAATTTAAGAATGTGAGTCTTGGAAAGCATTGCCAGTCTTAACTTTTCAAGAATGACACAAGTCGCCTTCTAAGATTTATTTTTCTCTTCATACCCTGACTTAAGCTAACCTTATATGAGTCATGTTAAATTACCTCAACATGTCCATTCATTAGTTGTATTAATTACTTCAAAAGTTATTTCTAGTCTTTGAAAGAAGTACAAAGCTTATTTTCAAAGTTCTCATATCATTTATTTAGATACCCAACCTAACTCAATTCATTTTTAGTCATCCTATTCAAGTACTGCTGGACGATTATTCAATTCGATTCAATTGTCGATTCAATAGTATTTGTTTATAGAAGGCCAGTTTTATAATTCAGTTTATTAGCAATTTTGTGTGTCGTCAGCTGCTTTCGCAGGGCTTTGTAAATCTCGTTTCATGCTCGAAAGCAAAAAGAAACTTTACTGACATATTTTCATATAATCTGCACTTTTATTGTCTCATCCTTGTGTCTCACTCTCTCTTTCTCTCTCTCTCTCCTCCCTATATTCTCTGCATATTCTCCACCAATTCTGCTGTGGGCTCTGTTATTCTTCTGCCCCTCACTTGTGTTTACATTACACTTTAACTAAGCCGCCTAAAATTATGCAATAAACTTTACTTTTACGTGTCTCCCAGCCACTTATGCTCTCTTTCCCTCTCTTTCCCTCTCTCTCCCCCTCTCCTTCTTTCCCTCTCTCTGGTTTGCCCAGAGCATGGCATATTTATTTATATTGTGTGCTGTTTTGTTATTCCTTTCGTTTTTTTCTTTGTCTGCTTTCTTTTTTTCTTCGTTTTCTAGCGCACTTATCCTTGCGATTTTTGATGTTCGCGCATTGTAGCTCGTTACGGCTACGGTGTGGGCGGTGTGCGGAGGGAGGGAGTAGAAGGAAGAGTGCGGGCAAATGCCAGTACCGCGTTGCAAATCTTATTTGATGATGCCACGGCAAATACTTTAATTTATGCAGTAATCCTATTACAAAAACAGCTATAACAACAACAACAACATAAACTAGGGGGACAACATTACAACGAGGATGATGGCAACCATAAAACAAAACAAAAGCGAAAAAAGCACTAAGTATTGTAATAGAAGCAAAATGATAGACTATAAGTTGCCCTGTAATTTGAATAATTTTCAATGAAGTATTTTTTAGTATTTGATTATGAAACAGTAAAATCAACAATGCATTTATGTCGACTCTTCAATTTGCTGCTTTCTTTTGGCCACTTTTGTTGAGCATATAATTGGATTTTAATTTGGTGGCAAGCCGAGCACGAGATGCTGGCGCCGCCAACGAACCTGTCTCCAATTCTACAATAAAAAAAACCCAAAGTCTACCGCATCCCCTTGTCGATTGCCTTACCTCATAGTCGATGCGACTCATTTGCATTTTCGGCGCGTTTGCTTTTCTGGGTTCTGGTATTTATTTTGTTTTTGTTGTGTATGTTTTCGTTCTTTGTGTTTTCATTTTGAACGCTTTGGCTTTGCCATTTGCCGCATCTTATTGCTGCTGGTTGTTCTTCTTCTTCTTCTCTTTCTTCTGCGCGTCTTAGCAGCAATTCAATTTATTTTAATTTCTGCTTTTAACACAAAAAATTACCAATTCAATTTTATGACTTTATTCCATGTGCCCCCCCTTCTGCAACCCCTGCCACCCTTATCACTACCTTCAGCAGCCGTTCAACTGTTGCCACGTGGCGCTTTCTCACAAGAGCAGCTGCTTGAGATATATCTGCAGCTCGCTTGACACCGAATCGAAGTAAATTCTACAGAATATAAAAAATACACAACGAAGCAGCTTTCAGCGCTTGTCTCTGTACAAGCGAGATAAATATATATATATATATATAAAGTATTGTTTATGTGTGTGTGTGTGTGTGTGTATATCGGTTATATGGCAAGTGCCTTAGTTTTTCTATGCAAATAGCTGCCCGCTTCACCACTTTCCCCACCGCCAACTGTCTTGTATCGCACTATGCAAATCACTGAATAAATACATTTTGTGAAGCGTTTGGCAAACTTAACGGCAACTAGAGAGACTGAGCTCTTAGATGCCCCCACCCCACCCCGCCCTCGCTGCTCAGCGCCCACTCAGCTCCTATTTTGCTACTCAGTCGCTTGTCTCGCAGCTCACATTGGAAATCAGCTTAAATCGATGCGAGTGTTAATGGAGTGGGCCTCTCAATAGATTGAGTATGGGGGATGTGGAAGGGTGGTGGGCGATGTATTTTGTGTCTTGCACGTGACCCACTGTTAGCTAGCTAATCGGATGAAATATATCTTGGGGTTTGGCCATTGCTTATGGGCTTGAAAACTGCGTGCAAATCTTGAGGAGTCTAGTTAAATAATGTAAAAAGTGGTTTGCATCAATTTGACAAATTTAGTTTGAAATGTGTTAAATAACTAACTAAAAACTTTATTGTTTTTTTTTGGTAATCAGATTAGCTAACATGTACATTTTTAAGAGACAAATAGCAGGTAAATTTATTACCAGTTAATTGATAAATGGCTCGGCTTCACTTTGAGATCTGTTTTATTAACGTTTGACACAAACAAACAGGCACTTAACATTTAAATAGTTAATAGACAGAATTAACGACAACTGGCACAAAGGGAGGAAAAGTTTCATGGCTGTCAAATCATTAGCCATTTAAAAGCTGACAAACAATGAAAGCCGTGCTACAAAAGAGCTGCCTAAACAGTCAATCAAAATGCTTAGGCGCTGAGTGCACGTCAAAGGAATAACATCAAACATTAATAATCAGATACCAACCCCCTGGCAATATACCCTCAAACCAGATTCTCCATCACCCCCCACAGTTCAACTAAACGTGACACTTTTTTCCTTTACTTATGTTAAACACGTCACAACATCGGAAATCCCCCGCGCACAGCAGGTTTGGGGTTGAGTATTAAAAACGTGAATGCTGGCTTACTCAATCAATGATGATGTGCCCCATAACCATTCCGCCTTGCAACCGCTGGGGCATGTCGATAAAAACCAAAGACAGTCTACGAACGGTAGCCATAAACATTTCATGAACTCGCTACAAAAATGTGCGTAAAAACAAAAAAGTGAAGTTAGCGCGAAAGTTGCTGCGTTTATCAACGGATGAACCGCAGTAAAAGCGAAGCTAGATCATAAAAATATTGAAGGAAGCCAACAAAATAGAAAATAAAGCATACAAGAAAGAAATGTATATGAAATAAAAAATGGAAAAAAATTTAATATGCCCGCCGGTCACTGAGCTCACAGCTCAGTTCAGCTCAGTCAAAATCAAAAGATGTAAGTATGTGGCAACGCCAGAGTGTGCCACACTGTCACAAACTTGGGCACACATTTTTATTAAATTTGTGTGGAAATTAGAAAAATGCAAAATTGCACAAGAGAAAGAAATATAATTTATAGATTTAAATACATCTAAAGAAGTTGTACTTTATTTCAGTCAATAAAAACATAAAAATGCGATTGCAATATGAATTTCTTTAAGTGTAGGATTGCCACAAATTTTGTATATAGTAGCCTTTGGTTATTTTCAAAATAATACAAATAGAGTAGAGAAAAATAATTTATTTGAATTTGAATTGAACTTGTACAGCAGCCAAGTCAATTAAGTCACAATATTACAATTGCAACTTGAATTTCGTACAGTGTATGATAGATACAATTACTGTCCTTCGTTCTGCACACAATTGTTTACCAGCCAAATGTTAGACAAAAGATACTGTGACAAAACCAAAAGATGGTCCACAACTACAAATGGTTCTGGGAGAGTCGCGCATTGCAAGCGAAAACCAATTTCATTTTGGTCTTTAAATGGCCAACAGTGAGTGGCAGCTGCCCCAACTGTCCCGTGCCCTTTTTGCAAACCGTTTTGGCTTGTTGTTATTTTGGCTTTGGTCTGTCTGTCGCCAATGCTTTGGTTAAAATGTAAATTTTATCTGCACGTTAAATGGCTAGCTATAGATACCAATACGAATTCCAATACAGATACAGATAGAAGCACAAATACAGATTTAGAAATAGATACAACTACAGCGAATGCGATTTTTATGCGACACAAAATCTGTGGAAAATGCTTTGGCTGTTGACTGTTTCTTTTTTATGGCAAATCGTTGAGAAAACTAAACTTAAGCCAAACGAAATTGACTTAGTGTTTTCCTCTAGCTGTGTGCGCACGTGTGTGTGTGTGTGTGTGTGTGTAAGGTCGGAGTTGGAATGGGGCGTGGCATTAAATTGATAAGCATGCCATTTCTATATTGGATTTTGGCGAGTTTTGCTTGTCGAATACTTGAAAGTGTAGCAAAACGAGTTTTATCCCATTTGGCTAACTGATATTGATATTGATTCGTTAGAGCTAGAAATCTATTCAATTTATTTACACTTTATTTTTTTGATGAAGCTTTAGTTTAATTTAGTTTGAATTCAACCAAAAATCTTTGGTTATTTTCAACTTGATAATGGTTTTATTATTTTTCATTTCTCAAAAACAAGAATTGATGCAATTGAACTCTTATTCGTTGCAATAATTGATTGGCTCTTGCTCTTGCAATGTGTGTTCAAGTTTTTCGAAATTTTTGCTTTTGCTCCGATGCGAAATTTCTTGTGAATTTATTTTGCATTTATTGCACAATTTCGCTTCAATCCATAAACATGTTTGTCTATTTACACAACAAGTGTGCAAAAACTTAGTGCAAAAACTCAATATTGCCTCTTCTCAGACACTTTTCAGTATTGTTTTGCATTCATTTACCTATGCTAAACAATTAAACAAATTATTTCACATCTTGTGTTATTTAGTAAACCAACAAACAAAAATACTGCAATTTGTATTGTTTAGCTTGTTGCTGAACAGAAGCATTACTTTAATATTTTTGCTCTTAATTAAATTCAAGCTTTGTCGAGCGTAAAGCCAAACCGGACGAAATAAAAGAAGTGGAAAACTGGAAATTCGAAACTTTTGCTACACAAGCTGCATAAGTAAGCCAGGGCGCAAAAACCACTTAATCCAATTTAAGAATGCAACCACTTGAGCCTGTGTGTGTGTTTGTGTGTGTGTGCATGTGTTAGTATGCATATGTGCTGAGCGTTTCGCATGCATTATGCAGTGCTGGAAAATAACTTTTTTTTTGTTTGTTTTCTCGTTTTTTTTTTGTTTTTCTTCTCCCCCGCTTTGCCTTAAGCAGGCAAAGCTTTTGTGCTCCACGGGGGGTTTTTATCACTGCTAAGCCATAAAATTGTTGGGCATTTGCCCATTTATTTAAAAGCAAAACGAAAAATAGCTGTTCTAAATTATTAGCAGTTGCTCTGCCTCTGTCTATTTATCTCTCGCTCTCGCTCTCTCTTTCCCTCTGGCTTGTCAGTTCTGTTTGCTCTGCTCATAAATTTGGTAGCAATTTTTTCGATGCTGCCCAACACTTAGACTCCCTCGCTCCCTGCTTTGCTCCGCTCTTCATGACAATGACTAGTATATTTTGCATGCTTACACACACACACACACACACACACGCATTTTTCCTTGCCTTTTGGATTGGGGTTGGGGTACCCTGTTATATCTTATCAGCAAGGGATGCTCTGTCGCCCATTTTGGCTACCAGCCCGCTTGTTTGGCTATTGTTTGGCCAGTGCAAATTTATATATTAGGTCATTAGGTTTGTAATAATTTGTTTGGGCCACATGTAAATGTTTGTCGTAGTTGTTGCTGTTGTTATTGGCATCATTGTTAATGCGACCCAACTAATAGGCCCATTAGTTATGTGGAGCGGTGAAAGTGGAGCCCCAGTGGCCTATTAGCGTTGAGCTGTATTTTAATTAAGCTCAAGCTGCAGCTGACTGCCCCATTCAGAAAGTCGGCTGTGCATTCTTAATGTGCTTATGCTTCAGCTGAACTATGCGGCAAGTTGCTGCAATTTTGAGTAGTTCTCGCTGCCGCCAAACAATTTTCTAATTAAAGGTGTTTTTTTTTCGTTTGCTAGGCGCGTCAAAAAGTATGCGTGCAACTATTTAGGCAACATTCCGATTTCGATTTCAAGAGAAAGAGAGAGAAAATTTCGCAAAACTATAGTTAATTAAGTTTTTGCTCGACTCTATTTCGGAAATTGAATTTCGGCCGACAAATTTTCGGCAATTTTCGTTTTTGTGTTTTGTGTTTTTTTTTTTTGCCAACTATTTTCGTATTTTGCTGTCGTTGCTTTTGCTTCTGATTCAGATTCAGATTCAGCTTCTCTTCGGTTCAGTTTGTTAATTCGCATGCTAATGCCGCAAAGTAGGCAATAAAATGGAACAAAACTAGTTTAGAGCACCGGTCCGGCAAAAGATACCGCTAGTGTATATGTATCCGTGTGCTGCCTCGACAGAAAATTTGTGCCACAGCCACAGGAAATGTCTCAGTTTCGGTGCGTAATTTTCTAGCAAGCAGTGTGTGCCTTTTGCTATTTATGTTAGCATGTTCATGAGCGCATGACCTCCATATAAAATAAATTACTTTAGTTATCTAAATGCTGCGTACCTACATACAAACACACATATATATATAGATCTGTATATATATATGTATATATATAAATACATAGACTTTATGCCTGCTATTTTAGTCTGTTTCCCTCGCTTTTGTTCTATTCTCTGTCTTTGGGGCGTGTGTTTTTTTTTTTGTGCCTAGACATAAAATGGTTTGCCATACACTTCAAGTGCGGTTGTTTAGCTATTGAATTGGGTTTTTATTATTACTGAAGCTAATAACTAGTTTGTCTTTAAGTAATTGAGCAAATTCCAAATGCAGCAGCTTCAAATCAGTTAAATTGTAATTGTAACTGCACATTTTAGATAGAAAGTTAAATGACTTCCTTTAGTTCAGTATTTGTGATTTTTAGAAAAGTCTAAAATATATTTGCAAATATACTCGTTAAAAACTTGTATATTTTTGGAAAAGCGTTCAAATAAAATTAGTTAAACCTATCACAGTATAAATAATACAGTTAAAATGATTATTGAACCACGTTATTATTGGCCAAATATACATTGAAAAATCAGTTAATAAGATCGTTTTATCCAAAATACTTACGAAAAGTTACTCGAGAGTATATTGGATTCGTGGAATTTTCTAAGCTTGTTGACCCACCCCGGCTGACGTTCATTTTTGCCTTGTGCTGGCATCCTTTTTGGGAGCTCGTCTTTTTGCTTTTAGCCAAACAAATGATAACAATAAATTACACTCTCGAGATTTGGTCGAGCTTAAGTATGAAGTGCAGCCAGTCGATGTTGAATGCGCCCTGCCAAAAAATAATGAAGGCAAACAGGCCAGGGGGAAGTGACTGCGGGGGTTGAGGAGCAGCGGATGGAGTGGGTGGGGGTAGGTGGAGGTGGCACAGTTCGGACGCCACATCAAGTGGCAAACGCACTTGGGGTTTTTATTATTCTTCTATGTTCTTTTCGCTCCTTTTTATTTATTTTTTTGAGAGCCAAAAAAAAAAAACGAAAGGAAAAATAGCACAAAGACAACAACAAAATGCTGAAGAACAGGAAGAATAAGAAGAAGAAGACGCAGTATAAAAACAAGAAATGGGAAGACGGGCAGCAAAAATAAATGTTCTAATTTAGCGACTCAATTTGTGTAGTAAATTTATCAAAAGGCTGCCAGCGAAAGCTGCTCAACTTTCTCATTGTGTGTGTGTGTGTGTGTGCCATGCCCACAAGCCCACATACTTACATACATATACATATATACATATATATAGTAGATTCATTCATGTTACATTTTAGTTGCCATTTATAAATGTTGCTCACCTTCATTGCTTTATTTTTTTTTTTTGGTTGGTGTTGTGGATGTTGTTGTGCTACTCTTATTAATTTTTGCTTTGTGTGTGGTCAGCAGGTAATAAATCTAGTCAGGTGATAATAAGTGCCATTGGCAGCGATTTGTTTAGTTTTTATTGCATACATTTAGGCATTGTTTGCGGCCCTGTTGTGGCCGACGGTCCGACCAGTCCTAATGCTGCTCTGAAATGCCTACTTAAGTGTGACGCCATCAGCATTTTGGGCCAAAAAGCCATAAAGCTCGGTTTCGGACAACATGCGAAAAAAGGTGTTTGAATAATGTTGCCAACGATGCAAAGGCGTGGCAAGTGTGAGTGCTTAAGGCAGTTAACTGTTTGGCAGTTATTGTGAATATGTTAACGCAGATATCGACAATCTTCTCTGATATACATATATATAAATATAAATACAATTTAGATGCAGTTTTTATTTCGTTTGCATTTAGTTTATAGTAGTGATATTTTCATTGTAAACAAATATAATGTGTATACAATTGCTTATAATATTTTGACAGCCTGCTGTTTTTAATCAACTTAAATGGGTCAAGCAATCAAAATCCACTTTGCAAATGTTTTGTGAACTTTACCACAAGAGAAAGCCTGCAAATACGTTAAAGAATAACTGGCAAAATGCCATTCAGTGACCACAAAAATGATTCATGGTCCATCAAATGTGCTCGTAACCTACTTAGACAGTGGCCACAATAAGTTATTTACTCAGTTATTTTAACCAAACATTTTAAGGAACACTTTGCTGTTGCCTTAACATAAAGTGGGCTTAAAAATATATACTTTTTGCTGTTTTCGTTTCGGGTTGCGTTGCAACAATTTAAAGTTATTTTAGGCCCACTAAAATAAAACGCTCGCATAAGATAATAAAAAATAAAACTGGGCTCAACAAGTACACTTTGCCTGCTGCTTAACGCCTATTCGATGGCTTTAAACCATTTTATGGCATTTTAATGGTAACGCGAACCATAAAGAACTGTAAGCCAAAGCCAGTCAGGCAACCAGCCAACCAACCAACCAGCCAACCAACCAGCCTGGCTGCCTGCCCCCGATAAATATTGTGGAGTGCGCTAATGTTACAGGTCCACTTGGGACTGCGCCTTCTCAAGTTGTGCTTCGTTACGTTTATGACTTCTGATTTGTGTACGGTTTTTTGTTATTCTTCTTTTTGCCGTAATGAATTTTTACTGTCATCCAATTTCCGGCACGGAAAACTAAAGCAAAAAATTACACGGAATTTTTTAATATTAGATTTAGGAGATTATTTTTAGAAAGGCATTTTTCTTATTTTAAGAAAAATGTTATTTATGGTAGATAATTTAAAAATATATATATATTTGAAAAATAAACATATGCATATTATCTTAATATTAAAGTGAGTTTCCAAAAGTTTGGGTGAATTTTTTCTGATTTACAAAATCGTTTACTGAATATCTGCACAAATTTTATTTGTATTTGCTACTTTTATCTGGTTGGGTCTGCAGCTTGACTTTTATTTAAAAATCTATAATTTTCTTAAACCTTTCTTTGCTTAATTAATTAAAATATTATAATCCTTTTGCGCATTTATTATAATTATTTTCTTAAAAAGATTTTCAGAGTTTCTTTTGCAATTTGCCTGTAAAATTTAAACTTTTTTACGCCAAACTTGTTGGTTATCAATATAATATTCCGTCAGTCAATATTTTCTTATGAAAATAATAAAGTTTGTTTTTTAAATTTTTATGCACATATAATTAACTACTTATAACTTTTGGATATTTAATATTTTACTGCTGAGAAATCACTAAACAGAACAGCTCTTATAGCATCATAAAATGTGTGCTTGTGTGTGAGTGTGTGTGTGTCTGTATGTGTGTGTTTATATTTCAACCGCTGTCTCGCACATTATTAAAAAGAAGCCCCAAAGTGCCATAATTTTTGGCACTGATTTGATGGCGAACAAAGTGAAAATCGGATCGTAAAGTTGCAGATGCGCCAAATGTGGCAAGGATGCTGCTGCTGCTGCTGTTACTGCTATTTCTGCTTCTGGTGGTGGTCTCTGACTGCATGCGCCTGCCTGAATGCGTTACTGGGTCAAAAGCAGAAGCAGCTGAAATTACAGCTACTGATGGTGGCGCCCGGCAGTTAGCCTGGCTTATTGTTCGCATATCAATGGCCCAGTCAGCCCGTAGTCCATAGTCTGTCTATATATGGCATGGCATTCGGTTACGCCATTGGATGCATTTCTCTCAACGTATTGTTTTGGTTGGCCATGCCTGGTAAAATATTATTTTTATTTGCTTGAGCGCGCACATTTGGCAGCAACAGCAGCAGTGGCAGCGGCAGCCGGAGTAGCAAAAGAAACTGCTGACTTCACCTTGATGCATGCGCTTTTCATTGCGTTTCCCACACACACACACACACAAACACATACATACGGACACTTCCATTCACTGTTGCAATGTTCTTTTTATGTATTTTTTTTGGCAACGTTGGCAAAACACGCTTCAGCTCCCTGCGGCCCTGAAATCAATATGCTTTCGACGCCACCAACTCTTTGCAAGTTAGCAAACTGCCACAGTTGTGCATCAGGTTCTCAACTGCCTGGCCCCGACCCAGTTGAATGTGTGTGTTGGTGTGTGTGTGTTTGTGGATGCTGAGTGTCGAGTAAAAACGAATTTTCTTGTCATATTTTCAATTTGTGTCGCTTCGCTTCGCTTCCGAAACTTGTAGGTGTCAGATTCGGGCGCTGCTTTATGGCCCAAGTTGACAATTGCAATAAAAATGTTGGCAGGGATTATAACAAGCATATAATGTCGTAGCTCGCTATTTTCTTCTTCTTTCTATTTTACTCGGGGTCACTCAAGGATACAAGTGCTGGCAAATGCTGCAACGTTTCACCTTTCACTGTTTTGCTTTTGATTTTTGCTGTAGATTTAGCTTTCACTCCGTTTTTCCTTTGCCAGCCATCTCATGTGGAAAATATCAATTGTGCTTAAGAGCAAATGTATTTGATTTCAGCACCGCTTGCAATGCTGACAACGCTTTGTGCGGCTTTTGTGCTATGTACGTCCCCTGCCCCTTATCCTTACCACCTTCGTCTGATGGTTGGTGACGAGTTGAGCCATGAGTTTTCTATACCCATTCTCAGATTTCGTTGAGCCTTTCAAGCATTGTTAACTGGTTTAACTTGACGATTACCTTGGCAAATGATTGGTTGCAATTACTTTGTCCTGTTGGGCAGCAAAACCTATAAGGTGTCTGTAAAAAAAAAAGATTCATAATTAAGGGGATTTAAATCCATTTAAAACACAAATTAAAAGATGCTTGTAATTAAAGAAATTAACTCCATTTACCTTTAAGACTATCAAAATTTTTAATAAGAAATAATTTAATTAAATGTTTATCATTCCTTATATCAATTACCTCAAGATTAGCATAAGTATCGATGGAATAATTTAAAATTATTAATATTTATATATACGAAAGAAGAATATAATAAAATTCAACTTATAATTACATATAAAGATAAGAAAAACTAGCATTTATCTTATGAACTTTGCATTCAAGCTTGCCAATTAAACAGCTCCAAGTCCATAGATAAAATAATGTGCTGCTTCACAATTATATGTTGGTTATAGGTTATTGGCTATCGGTTATTGGTTTCACCTATTTTGCATTTTGTGGTTCGTTACGCTGCCAAATTGTTTTCATTCAAATAACATACAAGCGCTCCAAAACCCAGCTGAGCATTTAAGTTGCCCGTACCACACCCCCCCTTCCCAACCCTACTCTAGTCAACCGCAATCCCATAAGCCGGAAGCAGATAATAAACAGCTCATAGCTAAATGAACTTTTGGCCAAACAAAATGAATGCGAAAAAAAAGTGTTCGCTTGCGCTCTGCATTGGGCAAATGAAGGCCGCTTGTGTTAGTTGGTTGGCAAGAGCAAAAGCAAAAAAAAAAAATTTAACAAGCCACGCACAAAATTGGAAACGTGCGTGGCGCACTCCATAGAAAAGCCGGCAAACAGACAGACAAGCAAACGGACGGACAAAGAGACGGACAGATGAACGTTGAGTTGGACAAGTGAACGCCATGTTTAGTCGGGCCAATACAATTACGTTGACGCCCTTTAACCCTTTTGGCGTGTAATACGCACGTAGCCGCTGACCAACACGTTCCCACACCAACAACACCAACACCAACAGCACTCAACCACAGTCGACAATCCACCCAAACACACACATACATGCACACAATACGTGGTCAAATAAATTGACGCCAGCGACGACGCTGATGGCATGGCGGACGCAGAGAGCACCACAGAATTCAATTACACGTACAACTGCGGGGCGCAAAAAGTTTTCTTCATTTCATTTCATTTTTTTGTGTTTTTTTTTTTTTTTTGGTAAATTCAAACTTGAACAACAAGTGAAACTCGGCTCAAGCAAAAATCCAAAAAATACTCCTCTCTCGATTTGATTCGATTTCTCGTCTTTTCAGTGCGAGCATTGACCCTAGTAATGGGATTACGGGCTTCTACCAGTTTAGCCAACTGCACAAATCTTGTTATTATTAATATTTTATGCGTTTGTTTTCTATTTGTGTGAGGTTTACCTACCATCCTCCCCCCGCACACTCCTGCCCATGCACACACTCACTTGTATCGCTTAGTTGGGCTT
Organism: Drosophila fungiperda; assembly: GCA_035042345.1. NCBI lineage: Eukaryota > Metazoa > Arthropoda > Insecta > Diptera > Drosophilidae > Drosophila > Drosophila fungiperda. The sequence continues at coordinate 1,959,025 of JAWNLM010000185.1, read as the reverse complement.
ATGTTTAGCCCTCTCGGCTCGTTGGGTTATTGGTCGAAAGGGTTGAGCAGAAATCGCTTATGGAATCAGTGCATGCGCTTCAATTGCTTTCGGCTGTGTATTATCCGGTCAGCAGCACACACACTCTTTCACACACTCTCACACACCACTTCACATCCACACTCACTCAGCTACTTGTCCAACACACATTATAGTTAATAACGAAAGTTGTTTTTTTCATTGGCTGAATTTGGTTAGTTTATTGTGCTGTGATTTGAGAAATATGTGTTTAAGCGTATGTATTAAATTAAGTGGTTGGTTTTGTAATACAAATTGTGCCGGAATTGTGCAAGAATTTCTATATGTTATCATTCTGATTTTTCTTAAAGCAAGGTTTTTGGGATCAGCAAGCTCTATTGCATTGGCCAGAATCACATTTTAAAACTGAAATGTAGTATTAATATAAAGGCCAACCCTTTTAAATCATGGCTTGGGATATCTGATTACTTTTGTCAAAGTTATCGCTTGGGAAACTTTTAAATTTAAATGAAAAAAAAAAAATATAATTAATTGTCAGTAACATTTATGTGTGCAACTTAAAAGGTTAATTCGAATTTTTATAGTTAGGCTTAAGTGAAATGTGCAATGGCTGCTGCTTCCCCGTGCGTGTCATAAATGTGCATGTAATAAATTATTTTAAATGGTTATTTATACAAACATATTTACGTGCTATACATACATATATATATATATTTATAGACATATGTATAAATTAAATCTGTGGCGCAGATGCAACTTTCAATGGCAAGAATTCAACTTGATATTTGAAATACGCACGAATATTTTAATTGGAAAAAACTACAATTTGTTATCTAAATAAATGTGCCCAAGCGCCATAAAGTATGCCGCACAAACTGTTGTAATTGTGAACCACACATACACACACACACGCACACACACTCACACACATAGAACAATAAAGGCCGTTGGGCAATAGCCAATTTATAGTAAATTTTATTTTCGGCCGCTTTCACATTTTATTGTTTGGCCCCCGAGCAGAAGCAGAATAGCAGCTATGGCAATCATAGCCAAATTATATGGCTCAATAGGTAGGACCAACATAGTATTTATTTATCGGGGGCGTGGCACACAGCAATGCTAAAGCCAAACAAATACCACGACTAGAATTGAATGAAAAAAAAAACACCAAAACGCAAAAATAAAATCGAAAAAAGCAACTGCGAATGCAATTTAAATGGGAAACCAATTAAATTTAAACACAATAAAGCAAACAAAGTCCCCATTGACGAGTGCCCAAAAACACAAGTGGATCTGGGGAAGTGGGTGGATGTTGGGGTTTTGTGTGTAGCCCTAGCAATGCAATCAATTGCAATTTCGTGACGCATTTTCTCCATTTTCCAGCCACATCCCCTTCACAGCTTAATTGTTTGCTTTCGTTTAGTGTCGCATTTGTTGAAATCTGGTCGGTTGCACAGTATTTGGCCCGACTGGAAAGTATGCGACTCATTTGTGTAGGGTATGCAGTGTGTTCGGTTTGTTTGCTTGCCTTAGTCATTAGTTGCGGACACGAGTTGATTATGTTGCTGGCAGCTTTGGTATTTGGTTTTGGCAATTGAATTCTGCCAACCTCCCCGCCCCCTAAAAAGCTGGCAACTAGCATTTGCTTGTGTGCGGCAAGCTGTGGCATTGTAGTATTAGAAATTAAGCCCTGCTTTAACTTGATTAGCATTAGCCAGAATTAGTTTATATATATATTTTCTGATTTTTCGACTGCCTTTATTGCTATTACAAAATTATTAAACAGTCTTTATTTTGACAAGTAAGCCATGGTTTATTTGAATTAGCAGCTGGCTTCAATTATTTATGCCATATATGAGAAAAGTTTTCCTTAAAAATAGTCCTCAAATTAGTCACAATTTGAGCTACGCAAAACTGGGCTGCAGTTTAAAGTCAAGTGTTGCTCGGGGCAATCATCAAACAAGAACAAGGGTCTCCCAATCAGAATGGCTAAACTTTTTGGTGATAAAGCGACTCTGGCTTGCCCTGCCAGCTGGCAAAAATGTGTGTCCCCAAAAACTGTGCAACATAAATTAATGGCTAAAAAGGACCTCCTCATCATCCTCCGTCAGCCTTAGCTGCCGCTTTCGACATGCATGAGCACTAGACTATAATTTCCATTTGCAAAAGTATGCCAACAAAACAAACAGCAACCCAAACATGAACACATGCCAAACCAAACGCAGTCAAAATATACATATATATATGTATTTACATATATCAGCGGAGAGTTAAAAAAAAAAACCATATATATATATATGTATATATAAATGTGCAAAAAAAGTGAAAAAGTCGAGCTAAAATGCCACAGCTAATGGAACATATTTGCGTTGAAAAGGGCTCAGAGTCTGGTGCCTGTTTCTGGTCCTGCTTCTGCTTCTGCTTCTGGGCGAAACAATAACAAACAAAGCCAAAAGGGCTGGCAAAAAACTATGCGTCGCATTCCGCATGAATAAACCCTGGCCCCGGGAACGGAAAAAGGGGCGGATCGGGGCTGGTCGGGATACGCAGGCTCGGGGACGACCGGTCAAAATACGAAAAAGAAAGAAGAATGCCAGCAAAAATTTGAAGCATTCATAAAAATGTCGCAAACGCAAAGCGCAAAAACAAAACGCAAAAAAAAGAGGAGTGAAAAAAAAAACAAGCAACACAGCCAACTTTATGTGTCATTCATTCAAAACCATGTGAAAAGCATCAGGAACAGCAACGCGGCCCCAAAGTAGCCGCCTGTCAGCGACACCGGCTAAAAGGGGATTGCGGAGTGTGTGCGGCGCTTGAGGGGGCAGTGATAACTCTAAAAGCTAAAAAAGTTCAGCGACATGCGGCAAAAATTGGGTGAATAGAGAATTATGTAAGTGTATGTGTACAAAGTATACGAGAAACGTGTGAAAATACATGCATAGATGTGGTCAGAAGGATGGTAGGGGTGTTGGTGGGGGTGACTGTGTGTGTCACATATGTTTTTTATATGCGTGGCGCTTTTGTTATTGCACACACACACACACACACATACAGTTGTCTGTGGCTTATTGTTATTCTAGTCCTGACAATAGAATTTTTCATAAATTAAAAGTGTTGCTCCCATTGCTCTGGCAATATTTTAATTTTGGAGTGCGCGCATGAAAGTATGCAATAATAAATTGATATTGTTTTTGTTATTCGAGGATAGAATAGTCTGTGCATATTTTGAAAATATTCTTTGCCTTTTTTTTTAGTATACATATAAATTTGAAGTGTTTGCCAAAAACAACAAATATCCCATAAATAATATGTTAAAACATGTATGCCTGTTTTTGGCACTGGCCAAAAAAACACACACATCAACGCACGCACACATGAGTTCGCAATGAATTAGTGACACAGTGTGAATGTTAGGTTGAGGAGCGAAGGGGAGTGGAGGTGGAGCTTTAGATGATATTGTAAAGCTTGATAATGGAGCCAAGTGTGCTGATGGATTTTAAGTGTTAGTTTATTGAGCTAGTTTTGAAAGAGCTTTCAGTGCTTTGTTATAAATTGCCTTTGTTAATGGCAAAAAGTGGAAATTGTAGAATAATTATAAATCATATCAAAATAATATGTATAAATGGCAATAATTCATTTTATTTATGCCAGCAATTTACTTAAAATTCAACTATTAATTGACTGAAAAATATAGATAATTCATTTGAATGTAAATTCTCGTCCATGATCATACAACGATAACAAGCTCAACTCTTAAATAAAATATATAAATTTATCCATGTAACCACTCATCTAATTAGATTTTACTGAACTTAAGCGTATATTATTCGATATATTTCTTATGCCCGGCTAACGAAAAATGCCACAATTATAAGTGTTATATCTTTATTATAAAATATATATGTTATGTATACACACATACACAAAAATATCACAGTGGTCTTATACGCTTTAATTAAACACTTTTAGATTAATACCAAAACGAGTTGCATCAAATGGATTACTGTATTTGCATTTGGGCTGCTTTTCGGTCTGCATTTTCAAACGTTGTCAATATTTGTGCAATAATTGTCTGAAAATGCAGCTGTTATTTCATAATTGCGATGCATGGCTGCACAAAAACAAATGCAAATACACATTTCTTATGCAATCAAACAAGAACAACAAATCGCAGCCACGTTCAACGTGACGTATGCGCAATCAACTACAGAATTTACTCAAATATTAAAATCAAAGCTTAATCGCTGAAAACTACGACATCAAAATATGCAAGCTCACATCTCGCTGAGTGTGAGTGTGTGAATGAAAAAGTGTGTGTGTGTGTGTGTGTGTCAGAGTGTGTGCGTCAGAGTGTGTGTGAGATGTGGTCATTTATATGCTGATTTTGCGCCGTTTTCATCACGTGATTTTCACACCGCGCACGGCGCACATGCAACAACAACAAGAGGCAAGCAGCGCTTTTGGCAAATGTTTTTGCATACATTGAGGCGCTTAATTAATCATTTAAGCTTCAAAAAACAAATAAACAAAACGCATAAGCGAGCAACAAGCAAACCCAACGAAGAGGCGCCCCAGCAGCATGCGGCAGCTAAAATATTGCATGAATTTTAGTTGTGCCTCTTGTTTGCTATTTGGTTTTTGTATGCCTGGGTGTGTGTATTTAGTGTGCGTGTGTGTGTGTTGTTAGTGTGTGTGTGTGTGTGTTGTTAGTGTGTGTGTTGTTTGTGTGTGTGTGTGTTGTTAGTGTGTGTGTGTGTTGTTAGTGTGTGTGTGTGTGCGTGTTTGCCCACTGCTGATAACATGACATCCGTGCATTGAATTTCGGACACATTGTCTTTTGTTTTATGTGATTAGTTGATATTGTGCCCTGCTTAAGCCAAAATGTACTAATTTTCAATTATTTTCACTCTATTTACAGGTAGGCATCGATATGAAAGCGGCGTCTGTTGATGCCTCAACTGGATTGCAGCAAAATACACTTTGGGTTGTAATTGGTTTGAAATGTTTGTAGTTTTAACAAGTGTACAAACAAATTTTAATTTGATTTCGTTGCGATTATCATTGAGTTGTTTCAATATTCAACTTTTTTTTTAGTATAAAATTAAATTTTTGTTCATAATTTTTTGTGTTTTATGCTGAAGTATTTTTATCTTTTTATTTCGATAAAACTGGTGAAATGTTTGTAGTTTTAACAAATTTTTAATTTGTTTTCATTGTGTTTATAATTGAGTTGTTTTAATATTAAAATTTGTTTTGGCATAATACAAAGTTTTTTATAAATATTTTTTTTGTGTGTTTAGGCTGAAATATTTTTATCTTTTTATTTCGACAAAGCGTAGTCTATATTTGCCTAATCTTTCTGCTCCAAATGTGCTCTCAAGTTATTTAATTATATCTTGGATATAAATGTTAGTCTTTAGTTATTAAAAATAGATTTGAAATATTTAATTTCTAGGCAAATCTAATTATCATAGTTATATATGAAAATTGTCAAGAAACCAATAAAAATTTAAATTCTTAAAATTATTGTATGCTTAAGTAACTCTTGCTGTTTCGAAACCAATTATTAAGGTCAAGCAGTTAATAATCATTGGATCATTAACTGTTAACTGTTGATTAGACGCGAAATAGTCGTTTAAAACGAACACGTTGCCAATCTGTAATTTTTGTGCTAATTCGATGTATATCACAACAATAAAATTCTTAATTCGACACCTGGTTGCTTGCCGTTTTGCTGATTGCCCGACACGCACTTAAATTGTCACATAATTAACACAGCAGGCGTTGCGAAGCCGCGCACCGTGCAACATTCAGTGTCGCGTCGTGTTGAGTCGAGTCGTGTCGAGCCGTGCGACACTTGACCCCAACACGCAGACGGGTCTCGAGGCAGGCCCAAAAAAGTATGCCAGTTTCTCATGCAAAAGCGGCAAAACATTTATGGAGCTAAATTGTAAATTATACTGGCAACAACAAAAATAACAACAACAACAACAAAGGCTGTAACACGCGCTCAGGTTAAACGCTAGCGAAACATGGCACACAAAGCGGAAACGGAAGTCGGCTGTCATGGCGGCCATGTACAGTTGGGCATTGCCTTGTGGCAGTCCGTGTGTATGTATGCGAGTGTGCGTGTGTGTGTGTGAGTGTGTGTGCGTATAGCGTTGCCTGTTGCCGCATGTTACATTTAAATATGTCATAATTTCATTTATGTCTACACACAAGTCATGTAATTGTGTGCCACCATGTGTATGTGTGTGTTTGTATGCGGCTCATTTTTATGGCATGCACGAAAATGTTGAAACACCTGTCGCCGTTGCCTCGACGCCTGTTGTTTGCCGCTCTGCTAATATTTTTAGCTCTAATGCTGTGGGGCATTCTACATTTTGACTAAGTTTGTAACACAAGCAGTCAAAGTATAATTTCATATCATTATTATTATACAGTTATTCGATTTTAATTGAGAAATAAAAATTAAATTTCAATAGCTTTCTAAATATTCAGAATAACATTGCAAAAGTTTAGGCTTCATAAACAGTGAAACATGTTCTCTCTTTTTGCTTATAAGCGATAACAAAATTGGATGTTGAAAGGGTATTTTAAGTATAGTCTTCTCACATATGAACTGCTCTACATACATTTATGTCTATACATATTTATATATATATATATATATAAATGTGTATGTGTTGACAGCTGGTGTTTTTGTTGTTGGCCTTTTTGTTGTTCTCTTACAACCGCATGGTAGCAAATTATTTAATTAAGTGGCACTCACCTTGGTAATTGTTTAATTAGAGCTTCGTGTGTAAGTGTGTGTGTGTGTGTGTGGAACAGCCCGCAGAACTGTATGTGTGTATGTGAGTGTGTGTGTGTGTGTGGGCGTGTCTTGAGCACTTCGTTCATGATTTTTGCAAAGTTTTTAGCGAGCTGCTATAAATGACAGATTTAACCATCAACGTCAGCGTGTTTTTCCTCAGTTTTCTCCTCCTTTGTTGTTTGGCTTGTTTGTTTCCTGGTTGCGGCTATAATTGCTGCCTGTTTTATAGCCGTTACGCCTTCAGGTATATTGCAACTTTATGCGGCGCCTCGCAAAACTTTCACGTGAGTGTGAAGACCAACGTGTTAATGAGCCGAGCTCTAAAAGGGGGCTATTAGGCAACGAATAAAATATGGGAGCCCAATATGCGTAATAAATTGTATTGGTTTTGCGACTTTTAATTCCAATTTTACATTTTGGCAAAATTTATATAAATACAATTTTGAAAAGCGTACATTTTGCGGGTCGTTTAATTAGCAAGCGCATAAATTAATTTTGTTGTTGCGCCTAAAATTATGCTAATGCAATTTTGTTTAATTAAAATGAACACGCATTTCTGCACACACTCACACACACACATCCACACATCAAGGGAGACACACAGAAATGGCAAGCGGCTAAGCTTTTAATGAGCTTATATTTATTATTGTTTTTTTTTATTTATTTAAGTCCTTTTTATATTTGTCCGAGTGGATAATTCATTTGCCAAATTATGTTCATTTATCAGCAGTGGGGCAGAGATTTGAGTTCAGATTTTAATTACCCTACGTGGCGGGGTTAAATGTTGGCTAAAACTACACGGCTCTCGTGTTGCCAACTTTCGTTGATATCATTTAAGCGTTTTATATTTTGTAAATACATTTTTGGCATGCCACAAAACTTGACAGCCACATGTGGTGGGCTTGTGGCATGGGAGCGTTGGTGGCGTTGCATGTGGGAGTTGGAGTTGTTGCCTGGCAGTCGGTTCGTGTTTGCTTGTGTCGTGTGTGCGCTGATCCACTTAACTTTATTAAAAAGCTCGTTTCACACACAAAAAACTCGACGCTGCCTCCTTTTGCTTGCGTTTCATGTTGCGCTTCAAAAATTGTATGACTATTACAGAAACAACAACAACAACAACCCAATACTCTACCTGTTGCGAGTAACTCAATTTGAATATGCCACAGAGTTTTTTTTTAATTTTATTTTTGACTGGAATCGAATTGTATTTAATTTAATATTCTGCTGTAGTAAAACAGTTTTTCTGTATTTAAATGTATTAAGAAAATAACAGCTTTATTTAAACCACTTTTTCAGTTCACAAATATACAATTTTTACGATAAAAGTAAATTTTCTTATAAAAATTAAAAATTTAATATTTAAAAATTTACAATATTTAATATAATTTGTATGTTTTATATCAAATATATAATATATCATCAATTTAAGTTTGTAGTAGAAGTATTTTCGTTGAACATTTCATTCCTTAATCGTCGCTTAGGTTAAAAAATACCACTAGAGCATTTAGTTTTTGGCCTTATGTGTCAAACAACATTTGTTGAGCGTTTTATTTCAGTTTATTTTTAGCTTGCTCTTCATCTTGTTGTGCTATAAACCATTTGCGATGATATAGAATTTCCTGTGGCGTATTCGTTTGAAATGTTTTTTAAAATGTTTGTCGTTTAGTTGTCGCTCGACGCGACATGCAATTGAGGGGCTTTTTCCCTTGTCTCTTCCTTGTCTGCCTCTCTCTCCCTCTCTTGCGCTCTGCATGTCTTTCAGTCTGTGTATGCCTTCTCTTACTTCCTGGATTTTCTATAGCTTTTGGCATGTCAGACAAGCACACACACACACACACACACACAAATACACAGGAAAACATACACAACAAGTTCACCTTTTGATTTTGCCAGTGACTTTTTGGCATTCGGTGCTGCTGCTGCCCTTTCTACAATTTCTGCACTATTTCTCTGTCTTTCTGTGTATTTGGCACGCAAAGTTTTGCCAACAGTCGCTTTAGCACAGTCGAGGTGAAGCAGGTCATGTTTCATGGCGCCACTTTCTGTGGTTTCCGTTATGCATTGTGTGTGTGTCTGTGTGTGTGCTTGTATGTGTGCGTGCTTGTGTGTGTGTATATGTTTGTGGTGTGTGTTTGCTTTGCCTACTTTTAGGTGGGTCAACCGGACTGTTTTTGGCGCTATGCGCTGTTTACTTTATCGGCTTTAGTTTGTATTTATACTCTGGCAGAGAGTATTACAATCTTGTCATGCAGAATGCGACGCAGTTAAGAAGAGGCCTACGAACATAGAAACTAGCCTAAACGTAATTTTCCTTTTCAATAAAAGTTGTCTATTTGAGTTTTTAATCATATTTATATGTACTTTGTTCTACAAGAGTATCTAGTTTTCGGGTTTTAGTTTCTTCCTTTTTTTTTTTGCCTATGTCGCTCGCGTGTTACTACTGAAATTTATTATGACAATTATGTGTCGCTATTTGATCAGTTTGTTCTCTGATTGTTAGCAGGCATATATAAAAATAACACCAAATCGCGTTAATTTCGCTGCGCAGTCAACGAGTGTGTTACAGAATGTAAAATGACCTGAAATTGCACTCACAGCGCCTAAAAGCAGTCAATATACCAGAAATTCCACCCTAATCGAAAGCTAAATGCGAAATTCTTGTCACAGACTCGCGACTTGCAACTCGCTGGACTGCACTCGAATTTGGCCTCGTTTCCATTATATTTGGCGACGCGCCTAAAAATAGCTAACAGTCGCTCACAAAATTTAATGCACTCGCGCACGCAGCAGTAGCAGCAGGTAAGCGAACGACAACGTTGGGTTCACATCATTTTGAGACCATTAAATCGTTGCACTCCATCTCCTTCTGCTCCTGCTCCTGCTTCTTCTGGTGAGTGGTTATTGATTAATCGTCTGTTGCTGCCACATTCTACCTACCACTCAACCTACCCGCTCTCTGTTGCACTGTGAATTGGAGTGTGCACGGAAGCGCTGATATCAGGCACACTGATGCTGCATGTTGATGGCAATTTGGTGTGCAGCAGTCGCAACGCAAAAGTGTTGCATGCTTTAAGGCGACGTCACGTTAAGCACTTAAGTTAACCCATTAACCGGAACGCAAGGAGTCATGTTGAAAAAAGAACGTAACTCGCTCGTTCAGCGAATTTAAGCTCCGCGAATCGATGTGAAAGTCATTGCGAGTGAATTGCAAGAGGAAATTGCTGATTTTCAGCAAAAAGACAACACTGAAATAATCAGACTTTTTTAATGAGCTTATTATTTGCTCGTTGGAGTTGTAGTCAAATGAAGATAATTACTTAAATTCTTTACTTAAAATTGAAAATACTATTTTATTCATATAAATCGAGAGTGAATAATGATTTGGAATGTGCTTAAAAAAGCATAGTTAGGATAAAATAAAAGAGATAATTAATTAAATCGATCTGTGTCTGATTTGACAGACTATTATTAAACAACTACACATAAATTAATAAATGCATATAAAAATGTAATAAATTCGCTAATCTGAATAAACTCTAACAAATAAAGGCTTAAACTGCTGTTGTCGACCTAATTTCTTACTGAAAGATAATTCTTCTACTCTATTTGCATATCATTGTTTGCCCTGTTCTAATAACTTTCAGTTATTAACTCTGCTGCAGCTTGGTCTGCAATCTATAACAATTAACTTGCATTTCTTGTACATCGATCACTTGCCATTTGCAACCGCAAAAAGTGTGCAGCTGCCCCGCCCCGCCACTCTACTGCCCATACAAACTCGGCCCCCTCGCTCATCTTTTCATCCGATGTATTTGCAATGTTGGCAATCAGCGTTTTCAGAACAATGCCTAAAACTATGCAACATAAATTTTTCGCATGCAACATAACAATGATTGCCATTGTTTTTGCTCACCCCATCTATGCATGAGTTGTTGATGTTGTTGTCGTTGTTATTGTTGTTGTAGTTGTTGCTGCTGCTGTTGATTTACTACTGACCCGATTTTCGGCTTGTCAACACATGCAGCGGTCACGTTCCGCTCTTCCCCTCTGTTGAGCCGTAACACGTGGCTGGGCCAAGAATTTGTCGCCTTGCCAAACTATGTGCAACTAATAGTTACAATTTGGCGCCCACACACACACACACATGCACACACACACATACGCACACAGTGACACACACTAACAACAAAAACTACATTGCATAACTTTAGCAGCTACATATGGCAGCCATTGTTTTGGGCTGTAAGCAGGCATGCAACAGACTACAAAGTGCAGACTCCAAGCTGCTGCTGCTGGTGTCGGTTGAGGGTTGAGGGGTGAAACGGTGCCCATTTAAAGTTGTTGGCATGCCAGCCATGAGCATGGAATATGCCTGCCAGCGCCTATGGGTATGCAGCACCTTTTTTCTCATTTTTCCCATTTTTTATTTCTTTTTTTCTGTTGAACTTGCTGTCCGCATGCTTTAGTGAAATTTTTGCCCAGCGCTGGTTATTCCCTTTCTGGCTAATACCCTCTTAACAAACCAAAATAAAAAAAAACATTACGAAAGGTGTAAGAAAGGATTTGTGAGCCATATAAGTTTAAGCCATAAATTACTCGGAAAACATTATTCTTTGCCGCAATGCCGAATGCAAAAATTGGCTGCAAAATATTTTAAGAAAATGGTTTTTAATTTTTTTAAATATAAAAATGTATAAAATATTTTCCAAGTGTTTCTTAATTTTTTCTCGATTTTTTTTGTGTAGTGTTGTAGAACATGTAAAAGTAAATGTGCAAAGTCACCAACTGGGTATCTATCAGTCTGGCATTGTTGCCACATTGTGTGCTTTCTCTATGGATTTTTTTTTTCGTTTGGCACCGCCGTGTATGAAAATTGTTGCATATTTTTGGGCGCCCGCAACGCATTGCGAATATGTGGCGCATGTGTTGCCAGTTTTGAGCACCCTTTTGCCCGTAATTTGGTTACATGTTCAGCATCCAACATGCAACATGCCACGCATTCTGCAACTTTAAAGCCAAGCGAAACTGATGCGTTTCTGTCGCTTGTTTGGCAGCTTAATTTGCTGCATAGCAACAGAAGCAACAAGCGACAGGATAACAGCGCACAAATCTAACCAGCTAAACATTTTTGACATATTCTCTGTCATACATCCAGCGAGAGATGAGTACCCGACGTGCCCCCGTTTCTTGGTAACGCAGCTGCAGCTGTTGCGTGGCCTGCCTTGACTTTTCAATGTGATGGACACAACGCAACAATGAACGAATTGTGTCAATTTATATGCGAGCAGGGTTGCCAATTCTCCTCTTCCCCACCCCCTCGCCTGTCCCGCTCCCCTACCATTGAACGACCATTTTAACAGAAAACTGTGCATTTTTTTTTTTTTTTATCTATTGCTCGCTGCTTTTGCCTTGCAACTCTGTGATTTTTCATTGTAATACTTCGCACACACATTCCGCCAATAGCCCCCCGCTCTGGCTGTCCCTCTGCCCCCCTCACCACCCATCAGGCCATCTTTCACACACACTGCCTGATATTGAGTGCACTTTGTCAAAAGTTATTTTGCAACATTTGCTATTATGCGCTCGATAACAATTTTATAACAGTTTCTTCTTTCCCTTTCCTCTTCTATTTTTTTTTTGCCGCTTTACAATTTATTGTGTTACATATATTATTATTGTGTATTGAAAAATGCATTTTTCATGACATTACAACGAACCCCGTTTGCGTTGCACTACCCCTCCTCCACACGCCACGATGAGGCAAAGTTTTTGGGTTGAAAAATTGCTCTGGCCTGGAATCCGGAACGACGCATAAATTGTTTGCGACAGTAATTGGAGCACAATGCTAAAGCATGAATTTTTAATTTGATTTCGATGAACTTCATGGGTTCTTAGTAAGCGCCAACAGATACCATAAGCCGGCAGAGCAGCAAGCCACCGAAATGACATGCCGCCAGAAAGAGATGCCCAATGAGGCGCATAACTGCCTGTCCTACATCAACTTGATGAGTGTTTACAGTTCTGAGTTGTGTGAGGAGTTCTAGTTGATTATATAGCAAGCAGGCTGGATAAAGTTTTAAGTGGATCATTATTATCAGTATTCAATTACTAAATCAATAAACTTGCAATAACAACCGATTTTAGTTCACTATGGGTGAACAGTTCAAGCCAACATAAAATTGTCTAAAACTAAACCGATTTTCAAAAACCAGGCAGTTTCGAAAATGGTTTGAACTCTTTTTTAAAATTACATTTAAAGTTAAAAATGTTTGTTTCACTAGATTTTCAATTTTCTATATATGATGCAATATTTCCAGTTTGGGTTATTTCACGTTAGTACCAACAGTTGTGTAGTCTTGACCTGGTCTGCTCTCTATTCCTATATATGCATTCTGGGTTAGGTTTTGCGTCAAACTAGTTGTGTTGACTTTGTCGCTTGATTGTTTTTGGCGCTTCTTTGGCTTCGACTGTTTGCCGCAGCTGGCGTCGCATGATGTGGCTTCCAGGTAACCCAAATGGCAATGTGCCAGTTGCCAGCTTACATTTGCTTGCCAGAGCCAAGTGGAGCCTTGACTTGGCCATTTGGCAGCAGCCAGTCGACATTGGAGCTGAACGCATTTCAAGTCGCTTTAATGCGTCATTTTCAATTTGTTGTAGATTATCCAAGAAAAAAAAAGAAATACAATGAAAATAAAAGAAATCCACAAATCCAATTAATCACAAATCCCATTTCGTCTATGCAACAAGACAGGGGCACAAACCAATAAGAAACAATCGAGTAGCGAAATGGCGAAAGCGAATATCAATCAATTACAGCGAAAGTATTTATCGGACATGCTTATCGGCTTCAATAAAAGCGCACAAAAAACACATGACACACACATGACAAAGGATGGCTGATGTGAGTGGTGAGAGGTGAGGGGTGAGGGGTGAGTGGGAGGGTTTGCCGGGCTTAGGGGGCTGCAAATGTCAAGGGTGCTGCGCAGGAGCAAGGCAACAAGAATGAAATTCGATTAAAATTTATCACAAAACGCAAATCGCATAAAGGAGGCAACAAAGTGAAGTTTCTGCTTTTGCTGATGTTCCTTTTGGTTCAGAGCCTTTTTTTTTTGGGGATCTAGCGGAAACAATAAAAAAGGCGCATCATTAATTTTTGCAAGTATTTATTCAGCAGGCGCTCAAAATTTATCGGCCAAAATAACGTAGTGAAACACAGAAGAAATTTGAAAAATTCAAATTGGGTGTGCTGAATTTTGGAATACTCTGTGAGATGTTTTTATATAGGGTATACTATTTTGAAGGCATCTATAAAGCTATTAATATTAAACAATATTCCTTTCAGCAAAACATATTGATGACTTGCCCCCATCAAGTGCTCTATAAATGGCACACATCTTGTTGCAAGAGTAGATCAAGTAGCATCTATGACAGCTTGCGTGTCTGCCTAGTCGATTCCTATTTTTATTCTCTTTAGGTTGGGTTAAAGTGTGCGAAAGTCTTTCGCTTACCCAATCATTATTCAATATGTTGACTTTTGTGCTTTCACATTTGTTTCGCACCCTGCCACATAAGTCATGTGCGTGTGTGTGTGTGTGTGTGTTGGGGCAGGAGCCTTCTATTGCTTGGTGGCAGCGCATGCAAAAGACAAAGAAAAATTTGCTTAAATTTGCTGTTCGGCAGACGCGCAGCGCGTCGATGTGGAAATTGTGATAGTGTGCTGGATGTTTGGGTCTTGATGGTGGTTGCAATGCCCAGGCGCCTCTCCACATACCCTTATCCCATTAATGCCCCTTCATTTCAGCCATGCCTCATGCCCCATACCCGCATGCCAAAACAATGAACTCTGCCAACTCTGTCGAAGTTGTTTAACTTTACATTTGTTGCCCTGGCTGGATTTGTCTGGTTCAGTTTCTGGTTTCTAGTCATGCTCCTGCTCCGATTCTCCGGCTCTCGGGCACTGGCTCCTGCTCCGAGGCAGGCAGGCAGGCAGGCAGGCCACGGCCACAGCTTAGTGTAGCCTTTGATTAAGGTCCCCAAACAAGTGTCAGCTGGGGGCATTGTTTTCACATAGCTCTTGCCATTGAAATCGAGCTGGTTTTGCTATTTTGCTGTTTTGCTGGTTACCCGTTGCAGGTGTCAGCGTTGGCAAAACTGTGGCAAACAATACAATTAGTTTGGTTTAGTTTCTTGGCATCACTTTCAAAGGCGATTAAACTAAATTTAGCGTATTGCAGGTGGACAGCATTTTACAATCTGATATTTAAATGGCTTTAATATTATAATATTTTTTTTTAACTCGGCGAGGATTAACTGGAATGGGATTTAGCTGCTTGGGGAATATTTTATCTATAATTTTGCATTTCACAAAATGTTGTCGGCAATTTAAATGAATGTGAAAACCGCATATCGAAATTGAATTCAGGGCACTTTAAATGTTAAATGTATTTTGGTTCATGCATGCAAAACATAATTGAGTTTGCTGAGAAAAATACTTATAGCCAAATTATATTGATGGCATGAAAATCAATAACGTTGCCAATTACGAGTTAGCTGCGGGCCATTTAACAAAAAAAATCTACTGTCAGTCATCAATTTATAAATTAGGTCGGCTCGCTGCATTAGCTTGGGAGCGAGAAGATCGTTTAAAAATTCAGAAATTAAAAACAAATAATAACACAAAACTTAATTACGCTTAAAAATATGCCAGCATGCAGCGGAGCAGCACCGCAAAAAGCCAAAAGCGCCTTAATGCACTCCACAAAAAAAAGGCAATTTTTTTTATATTTTCGTTTTTTCTTTTTTTGTATTTTGTATCTCTTCCATTTCATTTGCACAATCAATGAGGCGACCGCAGTGGAATAACATTTTTGCATGGCTGCGGGACAATCGACAGCCAGACTCGAAATAAAGCAATTGACAGGCGCCAATAAGCAGGCAATGCAAATTAAAGCGACAGATTAACTCACATGGAAATTTAACCAGACTGGCTCTGTATATTTGAAGCACTTTAAGTGCTCGATTGAAACTCGTCGAAGAACATATTTAAAACCCAATTCAATACTTGTACTCTACAGTTAATAAAAAAAAAACCGAGTCGATGCAGTTGCATCCAACTGTAAGTTAAACCACTCAATTTCGAGTTTTTTAAACAAAGAATAATCAATTTAATTAAATGAAGAAAATAAGAAATATTTTGTATTTAAATTTCAATAGAAGATCTTTGTAAAGTTTATATTTTAAATTTAAATATCGCAATTAGTGATTTATTGAAGTATTTAAAAGTAAACATTTTGAGTAACCAAAACACAAGGGTATCTTTGAGTTTGGCATACTTAGTTTCAAGTGTTTTGATTGTTTTCGCAAATGTAAGCGAATTTTTCGAGTTTTATGTAAATTTAATTTGGCTGCCAACTGTTTGCGCAATACCCCGTAATCGACGCCACTTTCCCTTGCCACCTTGTTATTCATCTGCTGCTTTCGCAGCTTTTGCTGTTTTGCGGTTTACCGGAAAAACTCTCGTGTGCAACACATTCGCAACTTTACAACGTTACACAACACACGCACACACACAACACACGCACACACAGACAGAGAGAGAGAAACAAAAATGCATGGCATGCCAGACCCACTTTATCAGCCCACTTGACTAGCTCAGATAGTTTTGCATTGTTGCGGTAAATTGGCAAAAATTTACATACCATTGGCATTTATTGTTTATGCATTGGTTGCATTTGCCACATCATCATCATGATTGTCATTATGAACATGTTGTTGTTGCCTCTTTTGCCTTTGCTGTTGTTGTTGTTGTTGCTTGGCCGCTTGTGGCTTTAAAATTGTGGCAATTAAATTTTGCAGTTTTATAGTCTGTATGTGTGTAAGTCTGTGTGTGTGTGTGTGTGTTGTTTATATTATAAATACATGTGTATTATATGAATATAGCAAATTCTTTCAGAAAATCTTTCCAGCACTTTTTGAAGCTTTTATTTTAATTGAGGTTTTAGTTATGAATTGTGCGCTTTACGGTTAATTTCGAAATGGATAGCAAGGCTCGTAAGCTATCATAATTGGTTTGTTTTCTATAATTTATGGATATATAAAATATATATACATATATATATCTGTGTGCGTGTTTGTGACATGGTTTACGTTACAAATAGGCCAAAGTTGATGGGATTTTAGTTTTAGTTATGTTAAAGAAGAAAAATAACACTTGGCTTTTCGTTAAATATTAACTTTTTGAAGTTTTTCTTTTAAATAAATAAATTTGGTTTGACATTTTTAAAGGCCACCAAGCCAATAAACAAACCAACTTCACATTTAGGCCATAAATAAAAGCCAGGTTGTGTGTAGTATTTGGCCAAGCAGCTTGGCAACGCAAAACGTGAGAAAAATGTGGCCAGGTTTTATGTGTTTGCTTGCTGACCCGGCCAACACCTGCCGCTAATGGCCAACTCGACGTTGGCAGCCAAATATTTTAGTCATATGTTTGATTTATATGTCTTTTCTAAACTTTGAACATGGCCTTTTCTGAGCCAGATTTGTGTGTGTTTACCAACTGGGCCCAATTCGATGCGAACTGACAAACAGTTGCCATAAAATAGTCACTCTATCTGACCCAGTTTGCTAAGGGGTGTTCCTCTCTTATATAATGACAGCTGTGTGATATGTTATAGCATTAGATTACACACACAGCACACACACACACACACACACAGAGCACTACACAAAGCATACTCACATATTGATGATGTTCGTCATATGCTGTCGCTGTTTCTGTCAATTTTGTTGGCCACAATTGTTGTTGTTGTTGCTGTTGTGTGTTTTGTTGTGAACGCTGTTAGCCACTGTCCATTTGTTCATCCGTCATTTGTTCAGTTGCTCAATGCATTGCTTACTTCATTTACATTGTGCTGTTGTTGCTGTTGCGTTTTTGACAAATTGATCGCGTGATATGTTTGCCCAACATGCCGAACATGGCCAATTTGACTGTGTTGCCATGTCAAATTCACTAGAGCAGCAGCTGCATTATTTCTGCATCAGTAGCCAACTAAATGTGTTGCACGTTGCACCAATGATTTGGTTGCTAACTCACTTTGTGATACTTGCTACCCAAAACTAATTTCGAGCTCATTTTTGGCTAGTTGCTAATTGAAATCGATGCAAAATGGATCTTAATTAAGCATTTAGCTTGAGCTGACAGATATTGAGATGGAATATGGAAATAGAAGCATGTTGCACATCAGAGATTAGCTTGATAATTATGGTGTTAATAATGAAATGAAATTGATAGAGTATTTGAAAATCAAATTTAAATTTTGAGCTGGCATAAAGAGCTCAATTTAAGTTCAAGAAAGTCTTTGGGATGCCTCATTAAATGGAATTGTGTTATATGAAAACAACATCGACATTTAATTGAGCAGTTAATGGTTTTGAGAACACACACATGCCACAAAAGCTGGACAAGCTTAGCTGTTGTTATGCCTGCTGTTGGACAATGGAATTTGTTGACCAAAAACAAGTTGTACAACTTTGCAGACGACTTTGACACTGCTAGTTAAATCATTGCGCCACTGCTCATTCTCTTGTTCTATCTTTCTCTCGTTCTCTCTCTCCTTCTCTCATATACACATACATTGTGAGATATTGAGACACATGCATAATTAAACCGTTGACAGTAGCAGTCAACTTTATTGTGGGCGTTGTCGGTTATGAGGCAGCCAACATTGTAGTTAGAACCCAGACCCCAGGATACGGTCAGCCAGGCAACGAGGCAACGAGACAACGTCAATTCGTTAAAATCTACGTCAGCTTTGCTGCTAATTTTGTTTGCATTTTGTAGCACACTCACACACATACACACACACACACACACCCTTTACACACAAGGTAGCATACATGTGCACAGTGTGTACGAAAAGTATGCGCACGTTTTCGTTCGCTCGTTCGTCGTTTTGTTTGCGTTACACTTCAAACACTGCAGACAAAATGCTGTCAAAAATCCAGTGATGTCTGATGTCTCTATATATACACACATACATATACATATATCCCTGGCCCTGTTGCGTCTCTAGTTAATCCGCCTAACGTTTTGCCACGAACAGTTTTTTGTTCAAAATTAATTAATTTGATGTGCAAACAGTTGTTAATTTTATCTACCCCTTTTTTTTTGCTGCTTATTTTCTTGGCGTGCTGACCCTTAACGAGATATTTTACTCGGGCAGACTTAACTTTGCTACATTTTAATTGGCACAAAAAAAAAAATAGATAGATAAATGAAAGAAAATATTATAATCTTAATAATCTTCTCATTATTTCCATTTTTTTGCAGTTTTCCACACATGCGGCTTTGAGGTGCTTGCGGGAAATCAGCAGGGAAACTACACACAACATCATTTGGAGAAGTGATGAAGTCATGAGACCGACATTCGATCGACGCCTCTGGATATTATTGTTCATTATTTTAGTACAATGTAAGTGAGAAGTTATCCTTAATATACATATATATATTATATATATACAAATACATATATAACATACATAAATAGGAGCAAACATGACCAAATTAATGTGCCAAGTGGCCTCACTAAGCCGAGCAGCTCATATATTTGCCGCATGTGGCTGCTGCCTTTTGTTGAAAAACGAATGCGGCACTTTGTATGCTGGCAACGTGTGAAAAATAGTTCACAGATAATCGCAGTCAGGCAGGTCACATTATTTATGCGCCAGCACACACAGCACCTCCACCCCGCCCTCCCATGCCGTCACCCTAGTCTTGTCCCTGACCCCAACTGTGCTTTCTGCTTTTGGCTCTTATCATGGCTTGATATTCTATGCCACAAGCAGCAAACAAAGCCATTTCTTTTATTTGATGTGCGTTTTGGGGCATCCGAGCTTCGAGCTTCAAGTTCCGTGCACCCAAAAAACAGAGCCAGAGTCGCAATACAATTGGGGACCAAATCGTAGCTGACCCTGGCCAAATAATATGTTCTCGTACTGGCCTCAAGGCATTGTAGATTTAGGGGTTACCACAAAAAACAGCTTCTGCATGGCAAGCAAGGTTCGCTTTAAAGCAATGAGGCGTATGAGCGATTTGAGCCATAAGACAAACCAAATTAATCATTCGAGCATTAATATAGCGAATGAACTTTGCTTAAATATTAAAGATTATTAAAGATTTTAACTTGATTGACATTTGACATACTTAAGAAATGTGTGGCAAGAGCAGGGTTTATGTTTTAAGCTCCTAAATTGTTTAATTATTTATAATATTTACTGTCTTTGTTGAAAGATTCATGTTTTGCTGACAAATAAGCTGAACAATTTCGGCATAATACACATTATGATTATTTAATATTTTGATACGAGTCAATTAATTTTTAATTTAATCAGTGGCAAAGAAATTGCATCTTTCTGCAGAGTGCAGCAAATAAATCAATGCTTGCAGCAATTTGTTGTGTTTGGGGTTTCACTTAACCGTGGAGGAAAACCGACAATAAAAAAGTGGCCAAACAGTGGCTACAGTAAAAGTCACACGCGTGTAACGAGCGACATTGCTAAGGAAAATGCCCAACATATCCGACTACTCAGCACTGAAAAACGGAAACGGAAATGCGCGTTGAAGAATTTTAATCTGAATGCGCAATTTCGCGTCTGAGCTGTGTGCCAAAATGGCGCGCGGCACATGTCGGCCAACTGACGGCAAACGCAAACCAAGCCACGTCCCATGGCGACTACCGACGGCCACACCCACCACACACACACACAATCCGTGGCACCCTCCCCTACTCCTTCCACCTCTTTTGATGCAGCCACATGTTTCAGTGCGGTGCGCCTTGGAATTTCACGCGTTTATTTGCAAAGATTACGAAATGTGCCCGCTAAAGTTTTGTATGCGTTTCCTGTGCAGTCATGCCGTACCCCCCCCCCACAGCCCTTACCACTCCCCTATTTACTCACTCTCCTTTGCATTCGCTTTGTCTGCCACGCGTTCTTTTTTTTTTTGTTGCACTGTTTGCTTGGGTGTCCTTCCGTCCGTCCATTCGCACCGGCGTCTCGCTGACTTGTTATGCATGCAAAAGTCTGTGGCAAATACACAGGACGGGAACACATGCCGCATCGCACGCCCCACCCCACCCCCGTTTTGTTAGTGACATGCAAAATATTTTTGCATAAAAATGTTTGCTCACCAACACACACACACACACATGGCACACACACACAACGACTAAAGTCCTGCAACGCTAGCACTGGCAGCTGCAGCCAGCAGTTCCGCTTTGGCTTTAGCCTATTCCATTTCATAAATGCAAAGTCGCCAACTTTAAAGAATTTTAAATTTCAATTTGAATTTTATTTTTATTAGAGGTATATATTTTTTTCTGTTTTTATTTTTACTTTTTTTTACACATCAAGTTAAGCGTGAAATTTGTCAGCAAAATTTTAGGTGAAATTTTCAATTTGAGCTTTGAGGTTTATTTTTATTACGTTTTACCTTAGTATCATGTCATGACTTCATCTTCTTCTTCTTTAACGTCTTCTTCTTGTCATACCCCCCTCCCCCCATGGGTTTAATGTCCAACATTTTATCCATGTATTTAAGCTGAATGTGCGTTTGCTACGTGTTCGCCATGCTAAAGACTCTCGATGCCAACTTGATGGCTGGCTAAGCGAAATGTGTTGCATACTTAAATGCGACACAGCAACAGCAACAGCAACGGAAGCAACAACATCTAACGGGACTATCAAGCATATTTCAACTATAATAAAGTGGCGCGTTGGGTGTGCTTAGACATATCACTGGACTGACATCATCCGGTGTCATTCGCATTCTCATTGACCTGAATGATAAAACAAGCTGAAAATGCTACGGATAAACGTTTTTGTAAAACATTTATCCTACGCTGACGGTCCTATTTCATATTTTTATATATTGAATTTCTTTGTGTCAAATCAATCGAGCTTAAATAAATTCTTTGCTGATGTTAGATCTTTATTTCGAATATACTTAATTGGATACTTTAACATTTATTGCTTCTCACTTTAAGTGTCGGTTTACTGTCCAATTCTGAAACATTGCTTTAAATATTTGCACAGCTTTTGAGTTGGCGCCTTTTTCCTCTTTAAAATTTGTGCATTTTTGCGCTGTGCTTTCAACCACATTCAAAATTTGAACTCAACAGTATTGCAAGATGCCCCACTATGCCACAGTTCTCGAAACTCTTTCCAAACAATGTCGTCGCGCCATAAAAGTAGGCAACACTTTGCAACTTGCAGTTGCCGCTTGCCGTTAGCAGAGCGAACAGCATCTGAAACAAAATTCCAACCGAAATCAGCTTAAATTTCAGCTTTCAAGTGGACTCGGCTCCACTCAATTTTTTGCTCACTCAGTGGCTGGCTGCCTCTTGGTTGGCTACAATCAACAAGACAAGACCGCAGCGCGTGTCTCGGCATTCGTTGGTCGTGGCCAGTGCTGGGGCAAGTGGCGCGTGCGACTACACCTAAAAAAAAAAAATTCAAAAATATTACCTGCAAGAAAATCAACTATAGGAAATTGGTGAACATTAGACACGCTAAGCCATATATTTTTCGCTAAGTGTAGTTGCAGCCGGTCATAGATAACTCTCGAGTCGGGGGCACTCAGCAGCAGAGCAGATCCCGAATTGACTGCAAGCTGCAACTGCAACTAGGAACTGGAAACGCAGAGTTGCAATCGCCATTGCCATTGTCGTCATCGTCGTCGCCGCCGACTTAGTTAGCCACTTTTCTTTTATATAAAATGCGCCTTTTGTGCCTCGAGTGGCCGCACTCAACTCAGCTCAACTCCTTAGTCCAGCCTGCACACCCAATTCATAAGAAAAATACAGTTTGCAGCAAGTTTATTTTAAAACTCGACTTTTGTGTGTGGCTCAAGTTTACTTTTGGGTGGCGAATTACTTTTCGGTTATTTTATGTGGCCCACAGACGCCGCTGATTGTCTTGTTGTCTGGTGTTGATGCAGCGCCACAAGCCAACATTTTAGTGAGTATATATATATATATATATATTTTTTTTCGGTATTCTACTTTCTTCTTCATTATATACCCATGCCACAAACGTCTGCTTCGTCGTGGAGTTTATTATGTTGGCCGCTTAAAGTCGAAGGCTGCTTTTGCAGTTGCTGCCTGCAAAATGCAATTATCAAAAAGTTTCTCGCGTTTCTCGCTTTTGTCGTATGCTGGAAATTATTGCAGGAGCGCCATTTTTACCATTTTGCAGTTCTTTCGTCTGCTTTTGTTAACTATAGTCATTGGTGTCAAACATGGCACAGCAAATGTAGAGCAAAAACAGTACTAAAACTTCAAAACAAAATGACCAACAACATTTTGAGTAGTTTTTAAAGTAACTGCAGTTTATGGTTTTTAAAGATTTTTGGCAACAGTAAGGTGCAAGGCGTAGTAGAATGGAAGTGCAGTTGGTGCATGTTGTACCGAATAATGCCAAGAGCGGAAACGCAGCTAACAATAAAAGCCAAAAAGGGCATAAAACGCGCACTTCCGTTTTAAATTTCCCAACGTTTTCTGGTGGTCTTTGGTGAAAGGCAGAAAGAAGATAGGAGGGCTGTTGCTGCACACAACGTGCAACACCGTGTGGTCAATACAGGGCTCGCACCCTCTTCCCTTTAATCTTCCCCTTTTTTTGCTCTCTCTCCGTTTTTGGCCCTGTTAGCTGTCGGCTTCCGGCTTGGCTAGACCGACAAAAATTGGCCGCACACTAAATTGCACACCTGAGATTAATGCGCTGGGCACTTGAAGGGCGTTTAGAGGCGTCTCCCCTTGCCACAACCCCAGCCCGCGCCGCCTGCCGAATTGGCCAAAACGAAAGGTGTGAAGGCCAAAAGCAGTTGCAGTTCTGCATTTGTTAAACGCGACGTTTGCCGTTGCCAAAGTCAAACGCTTTTCAGACGGCTTTTCTTCTTCATTTTTTTTTCCAGGCGTAATTTGTAGTTGTGGTTTTTCTTGCTGTTGTTGTTGTTGTTGTCTGTTTCCCTTTTTTCAGTGGCTGTTGGCTGACGCCTTTGGGCCTTTGTTAAGCAAAAGCGCTAAGTGAAGGCAACTGAACTTTTGTGCGGATAAACAGTGGCTAAGTTTAGTTTGTGTACAAATTGCAGGAAGCAATATATTTCGAATTGAGCTACAAAATAGTGAGCAACTTTACAAGTTGTTGCAGTAATTTGATGTAGCCAAGATACACAACCAGCTCAAACTAAGCACAATCTTAATTAAAACTTCTTAAAGAAATTTGTCTTAATGAATATCTGCAAGAAATTCCATGTTGAATTTTTTATTTTTTATATAGAAGTTGGACAAGCAAATCTTCAATTTGTTTAGTGAATGTCAACTTTATGCAGGCACTGTAGAAATGTATTTTATCTTGGCGGTTCTTTTTTTTCCACTCAACCTCTGCGCCTTTTGGGCTCATTTCAGTTCGACTCTGACTGCCAAAGATACTCACAAACACACACACACACTCAGTCACATACATACACACTCAGTCACACACATACACACACACACAAATTCACACACAGACAGAGTCGCCGCTGTGTTCAGTGAGTAAAAGCAACTGAAAATAAATTAAGTGGAAGTAAAGTCGTAACGAAGTGATACATAATTCTTTGTATTTTGTGTGGCTCTCTTTTACATTCCACTTCCCCTATGTTGCCACCTTGTCTGCCAACCCCTCCCCCTCTGTGCGTTTTTTACTGCATTTCTTTAGAGTTTATTGTGGCGAACAATTGAGTGCAAGTTTGTGGCACAAAGCATTCAAAAGGAATTCACACTTACAGCTGCTCTTTAATGTTAGCACATTAGTTGATACGAAAATGGTATTCTTTCTTTAAAAGCCTTGTTTTTTTTGGCCTAAATATACATAAATCAAGCAAGACTTTAATCGGACTTTCAGTCAAGCGCAAAGGGAAAAATTGTATTTAGCGCATGTTGAAGATTAAATACACTTAAAAGAGAGTTGAGAAATATGCGATTTAGTTAAATGAAAACATTGAATTAAGCTTGTAGTTGATCAACAGATAAAATTTCGTAAGATTTTTTACTATATGTAAATATTAATATTGTTATTATTCTATATTATAATTGTTTTTATACATAAAAATTAAAAAATGTATAAAAACATAAAAATAAATATATAAAAATAAATATATAAAATATCTGTATCTATATTAAATACCTTATGTCGTAACATCTTATAAAGCCCGAATAGAGTATTTAAAGTAAACTTTTCCCTCCAGGACAATGGAATTTGCGGATGTGCCGGATAACGGTAACCTAATATACCGTAATTTGGCTTTAATGACCAGGCAGAGAATGGTAGCGCCACACCTAAAGAGCAAGGGAGAGAGAGAGATAGATAAAGAGAAATTAAGCCAGGCGGGGGGAGTGGGAGTGGAAGTGGGTCAGTGAGTAGTAACAAAGGCGTCCCACTCATTTCAGCTCTTAAATAGCCCAAATAACTTAATATCAGTGGAAAGGAGGCGTCGGCTCTGATTGAGATTCAGCGGCAATGAGTTTTCACGGGTCGTCTTACCTCGCCAACAGCCAACCTTTTGCTACTTAACTAAGCCAACGATATCATTTTATTATAGCAGCTCAATGACAGCGACCACGCCCCCCTTTGCCAAAATGTGGGCTAACAAAATTTAGAGGTGGGCGAAAGCGCTGCTGCTAACTAGTTCAAAAATTTCACTTTTCTCGCTGCGAGGCTGAGCTTTAACTTTAGCAAGTTTGCCAGTTTGCCATTTGCCACTTGCCACACACCCCTCCCCACCACGCCGTGTCTTCCCTGTTTACATCGAGCTCAGAGGCCATTAACGTGTTTCGTTTCATTTAACTTTTACGCTCGATGGTGTCCCCAGCCATACCCGAAGGAGCAGCGCTGCTATTTAGCACAGGCGTAGAGTGGAGTTGCCAAACACACCGCACACCACCCCACCACACCGCCCCACCACGCACCGCACCGCTCACTGCTGGTATTTTTGTTACACTTTGGGCCCATGAAACTTTTACCTGCTGCATGCTTGACCCAACAAAGAGCGACAGCAGCGAGCATGGCAACGCTGTGGAACAGGGAACAAGGCATACAGGGGATTTCTGGGTTTGATGAGTGGGTGGTGTGGGGTAGGTGGTTGGTCTGCTGCTGTTGCTGCTGCTGCTGCTGCTGCTGCTGTTGCTGCTGGTGGGTTGACCTTCGCTGCTGACAGCAGCCGTCATTAACCTTTCATGATGAGGGAGCCAACCGGGGCACAATCAAGCGGAACAGGTGGCAGCCAGGCCGGGTGGCAGGCAAGCCTTGTGGGAGAGATTCCCATTTGAGGGTCCTGGCGCAAACAGGAAGTTGAAAGCTCGACGGTTCAGCGAAAAACTTGCTTCTCACTTTTTTGTTCGTATCGTTAAATTTTAACTTTTGACTTGCTGCTTGAGTTTTGGTTATTTGCCATTGTTCTTGTCGTAGCGATTGTTGTTGCTGTTGTTATGTTCATGTCGTGTTTGTGGCAACCGTAAAAATATGTTAGCTACATTTTGTTGGCTTTAATGCTGTCTGGTCGACGAGAGACAAATTTCGCTCAATTGACCTAGTTTTCTGACTCGATCTGGGTGTGTCTGTATCCCAGCCGCAGCATTTTTGTTTAACTAACCACATGCCACGCCCACACATACACATATACACACACACACAGACAAACAAACCCAAAGCACACACAGACACAAAGCAGTCGCAAATAATTTGGCAACCGCAACTGTGTCTGTGTTTCTCTCTGTCCTGACTGCGGTCTCAGTCACAGACACAGTATATATATATATATATATATGTGTGTAAATATCTATTTGCAGCAGCTGATTTTCTCAATTTGTCGCAAATTATTTGCCAACTGAAAATAAAAAAAATAAATGGAGCAGCAGAATTCAGTCGATTAAAGATTTGGCCATAAAATAATCATATTTTCTGATAATTTCTGAAATTGGAATTTCTGATCACTTTTTGGCAGTAACCACTGGTTTTAAAAACGTTTAACGCAAGACAAAACTTTGTACGAATGAAAATCGAGCCAATATTCTGTATTCAATTTTAATATTATAAATAATTGTAGTAAATTTTGCAATATCTGAGGTAATAATTTTAAAATGAATATTAAACTAAAATCGCATTTTCAACTAGAAATGTTATATTAATCTAGATGCCTCACCAGGGCTAGAAATCTTTGATTATTGAGAATCTTACCAAGTCTGTCAAAGTTAAGCATTTTTTGAGGATGAAAATCGGGAGTGCAATCAATTTTCAACTATAAATGTAATAAAAATCTGCAGGTCAAGTCATGATTTAGAAAAGCTCACTTTTCACTTTGGCAAAGATAAAGAGTGAAAAAGTAATTTTTAAAGATTTTTCATTACATTTTCATTATGAATGCTTCTATTTTATATTAAGCATATTGCGCAACATGTTCGAACGGTGCTGAAGCTGCAATATCATCATCTTTATTTCGACAAGAGTGGCAGCTTAATACTTGAAGCACCAATGCCATTGGCAGTTATGGCAGATAACTCAAGGCCGTCCGTCTGTCATCAATTTGGGCGCCAGAGTTGCAATTTCATAACGTAAAATCAATAACTGTTTTATAATGTGCCACTGCAAAACGGGAGAGGTGAAGAGAAACAGACAGCAGCAGCAACGACAATGTCATTCGATGGCGCCACAGACTCAATCTAACCTTAAACTCAAGCAGCTGGCAACGCTGCTGCTGCTGCTGCTGCTGCTGAATGTGCAACCTAAAACAGCAACAATAACAATGGGAAAAAAATCATCGTTATAAGCATAGACATAGACATAATCATGGAGACGACTGCCCTCGAGTGTTTTATCCTTGACAAATCCTTGTGCAACAATCAACAGCAGAAAATGACAAAAAAAAGCAAGCTAAAAGAAAAACAAGCTAAATACTGAAAGGGAGGGGGGAACTAGGGAGGAACTGCAGACGAGTAGTTAACAATGCCAAATGCGCAGTAAATGTCTAAATGAGTGCACGAATGAATGCCGCCAGTGGACTGAGTGCCGACTGATGAATGAACAAAATATTCACCATACCCACCCACAACTAGTACACACACACATAAATACAGTGATGTGTGTATATCTTTGTCTAGGTGACAATGACAATGACGCAAGTGATGGCTTTAAGACGAACACGATTCTCAGACGGCGGTTGCCAGGAGAAATGACAATAGGCAGGACAAACCAGTCGCACAGTAAAAATAGGTTTTCTTTTTCTTTTTTTTATCCTTATGCCAGACGATCAGAATTGTTTTGAATTTAGTCAGAGCCGAGACTAAACATTAAACAAAGTTGTTTGACTTTCTGAAATTTAAGCGCTATAAATTATTTGTTATTTAAGTTTTTTTTTTGAGAAACTTTTGATAAATGTTTTCTAATGTTTCTCGTCTTTAATGCTTCAGACTGCTCTTAAGCATTATGTATATTGTCGACTTATTTGTTGTACAGGCATTTTCAAATATTTTCAACTCTCAGCACTTAATTTCTCAACTTGTTGACAACAATTTTAAAATCTTTGCGTTGGCCACAACAAATGTCAACAAATGACGCAAGAGGTAAACGGCGCCAGTAACATTACAAACGCGACTTGACAAGCATGTGCCACGCCCCCCCCCCCCCCCCCCCCACACACACACACACACACTTACCGCAACGTTGACTCTACAGGCTTAAAGTAGGCATCAGCAAGTGCAGGCGGCAAACAAACAATTTTGTCGAACATAAAATCGAGCACAACTTAATTAAATGTTGAGAGTGCGACCGCAGCTTGATTGTGGTTGTTGGTGGTTTGGGTGGCTGCCAGGTGTAACGGGAGGGGGACAGAAAGGGGGTAGTGGAACTGCGATGGTAGCGCCAGAGAGACGTTGACAGCGCAAGACAAACGCCCAACTTCATTTTTGGTGGGTGGCTGCTGGAAAATTAGCAAAGCTGTCAACTGTCAGCGGGTTGAGACAGAGAGACAGAGGCAGAGAGGGAGAGATAAGGGAAAGGGGGAGAGGGGGGGGGGGGAGAATGTGTGTAGAAATATGACTACAACTTAATGGCTGACAGGCAAAGTAAGACAACGTATCTCACCTGCGCTTCAACACCTTGGCACTTGCTCTCCCCCCCCTTTAACTATGGTGCTGCGCATGAATGCGCCCACTATGTGTGTGCGGTGGGTTGTGCCTGTGTGCGTGTTTGTTTGAGTGTGTGTGTGTGTGTAAATTATGGCATGTCTACTTCCTGCCTGCTTCAAGCAACTGCTGCCCCTTAAACGCCCATTCGACGCGTTGTTTGTAATTTGTTAATTTCCCGCATTTAGAAATTAATTTTCACTTCATGCGCCGTCAAGCAGACAACGGCAGACAACGTCGAGCCAACCTGGCTGACGACTACCAAGCTGCCTGGCTGCTTGCCTCGCAGACTGGCTGACAGTGGCTCACATAAGTATACTTAAACATTTTGCAGTACACCAAACCACACACACACACACACAACACACAAACTCACTAACACACCCACTCGAAACTTACGCCGCAATTACGTGTGTGCGTTGGCAACATTTTATACTTAAATTTCTTTATGTTTCCATTAATTTTGCACAACTTGCTTTTCTACCCTGCACTCATTAAAATGGGTTAAGAGTGTGTTATGAAGCTTGGAGGGAGGGAATAGAGCGAGAAGGAGAAGAAAGAGTGCGAAGGGGAGGGTAAGTCGATCCCTACAGTTTAGAACATCTTTTCTTCAGAAATAGCTTTGAAATTGATTTCAGAATAGGCTAAAATTATTCCTCGCAAAAAAATGAACTATAATCGAATTAAGAGGGATAACTTTGATAGACATATGAACCTCAGCTTAAGAATAATATATACTGAATACAGAATATTGCCTAGTCGATCACTCTCTGCACTATCTCTGAATCCGAATCGGAGCTTGAGCCTGAGTTGGTGGCGGTGTCCTAATTTCCACGTGTGTTCGACACGTTTATATTTTAATTGTTCACATTTCATTGTTCAGTTTATTGTGAATGTATGAGAATGTGTGCGTGTGTGTGAATTGGGATTTTATTCCCCCATGTGACATTTTCCGTCTTTGCGTTTTTTTACTGCCTCTGGCGCAGTAAACTTTAATTGCATTAATGGGTTGCGCTTAAGTGTCTTTAATTTGTATCTTTAAGTTGCTTCCTCACAAGGATAATTTTCCGTGTTTGTGATTCAAAAAGACCAAAGAAATTTATTATTTAAAATATATTCAGTTTAAAACAATTTTTTTAAATTTTATTCACTTACGATATTTTCAAACTGCTTTTAAAAATCAAGTAGTCTTTTCTAAATACAACCTTCACATTGATGCTGGGTTTTGTTACAGCTTAGTCAGAAATATTTTCGGCTTCAGTACAGTTCAGTTCTGAAATCAAAATTAAAATAGAATGTAAATTTTTCCTTTGTTTTTTTGGAAAATATCAAAATTTATTTTAGTTTTTTATTCGAAGACACCAAAAATAAATTTTTAGTAGTTCAACATGACTTTGTTTCGATTAGGTTCCATTTCAATCAAAAGTCTGTCAAATGTTTTGACGAACCGCTTAGACCGAACATGGCAATTACCGACATATTTCAATAGCTTGCAAAAACTATCGTTGAGTAAGTGTGCGATTTCTGCATCTTCCGGTAAAAAGGAGAAAGTAAACCTGTCGGAAGTGAAGGATGTGATGAAGCCATGTCCAAAGAAAGAAGTGTTCCTTGGTGTTAAATTAAGTTCAAACCAAAAAAAGGCATTACAATGCTTGGTAATTTGTTTCATGGACTTAATAAAATCAGCGAATTTAACAAAGACGTCGAAAGACGTCTGTAGAATGAAGAAGGCAGACCCGGTGGACAAAATATGTACCTTGTTGGCGAAAAAGAAGGATCAACCACTTTTCTTAGATAAAGGTCAACCCAAAAATCAGTACTCGATGAAATTGGAGAAGTGCATGCGAAAGGAGTGGGCCAATGTCTGTAAATTTCGAAAGGACATGTCGAAAGAAGATCGGAAAAATCTATCGCGGTCTTACAAATGCATTGGTCAACAGCTCAAAAAATCCTGCCGAAAGAAAGTGTTGAAAGATATGTGTAAGAAGACTTCCAAAGGGAAAGGGCGTAACAAACAGAAGAAGCCATCTTTAAAGAAACAATGCGCCAAGTTAAATAAAAAAAAGAAGCAAGCTCTGAAAAAGAAATGCGCAAAGATGGCTAAAAATCAGAAGAAAAATGGCGCAAAGATGTGTAAAAGTCGGAAGAAGAAATCTGCAAAGAAGGGTAAAAATCAGAAGAAGAAAGCTCTAAAGAAAAAATGCGCAAAGATGGCTAAAAATAAGAAGGCAAAATCACAAAACAAGAAATGCGCAAAGAAGCCTAAAAATCAAAAGGCGAAATCACTAAAGAAAAAATGCGCAAAGATGGCTAAAAATATGAAGGCAAAATCACAAAATAAGAAATGCGCAAAGAAACCTAAAAATCAAATGGCGAAATCACTAAAGAAGAAATGCGCAAAGATGGCGAAGGATCAGAAGAAACAAGCTCTAAAGAAACAATGCGCACAGATTGCTAAAACGAAAGCTCTGATAAAGAAATGCACAAAGATGGATAAAAATAAGAAGGCGAAAGCACTTAAGAAGAAATGTGGAAAGTTGGCATTGAAAAAGCAGTGCGCAAGTTTGGCTAAAAATCAGAACAAACAAGCTCTAAAGAAAAAGCGCTCCAAAATGGCTTTGAAGAAACAGTGCGCCAAGTTGGCTAAAACGAAAACGTGTGGTGCTGCTAAGAAAAAATGAAGAAAAGAATAGGTTTCCCTTGCAGACTGAGTAATAATTCATTCTATTTAAAAAGTAACGTGTAAGATAAATAACAATTAAGAATGCCAGATCAAAGCGTAGACAGAACTATATTATATAATAAAGTGTAAGATATATAACAAGCATACCAGATTAAAACAACTCGTGTTTGAATTCATCAGGTTACGTCATAGCGATAGTCACATAATAAACAAATGCAATGTCGGCACAATAACAATATAAAAAACCTATACAAATAGAAACTTTACCGACTTTTCCCTTGGCCCTCGCTCTCTAAAAGTAAAATTAAAAAATATAGTAAAACAAAATAAACATAATATGTAAAAATGTAGACAAAGCACAATTGAGTTGCATTGTATTGCATTAAGAAAATATGGTAATTTATGTATTCATCCTAACTGAATATTTGGTGAATAGTTCGACCTATATAAATATTCCATATGCGTTGCATGGAAAAACTTGTCGATTTGGTTTTGTTGTCAGACTAAAATTGCAATTCAATTTTGCGATTATATTTGAAATAAATCTAATATTCATGTATTTTGTAGAAATTTAATGTTTCAAATTGGAAAGATATGCAGTCAAGCCAATGATGTGATTTTAAATTTCAAATATTTTGAAATATCTTCGTATTGGCAAAATTATAAATTATTTAAGTTTCAGATATCAAAATTTTAAGTAAACCATCATGTCTCATGCTCGATTCACATTTATTTATATGCGTAAGTCGATGTTGAGAAGTCTCAATTCAATAAACCATTCGCATCGAGTGTGGTACGGTAAGGATTCGGTATCTGGTTTTGAAACAGAACACCAGAGGAGAATTAAAAAGCAGAAAAAAGATCAACAACCAACAAAAATTAAGAAATATTTTGAAAATCAAGAGAAAATTCAGTACTCTAAAATGCATTGCTTTGATAAGGAAGAAAATGAGTTATATCAAGGTAAGATGGAGTTTTTGCGAAAGAAGAAGATTTTCAACGAGAAACAACGGGAGAAGAAATGCAAAATAATAAAAAGTAGAGAGAAGATTCGGCGGATATTAAATTACTGCCAGACGGAACAGACAGATGCAAAAGCACCTAAGACGGAACAATCACGGTCCGATAAAATTAGAAAACCTTGCGACAAAAAAGTGAGAAATAATATGTGGAACGCCCTTAAAATTGTCAAAACCAAAAATAGAATTCACAATATTTCGAAGAACACAAGTTGGAAATCTGCAAAGAGCAAAATCACTCGTCAGATGCCTGTTAGAAAGAAAAAAAAGGAGAAAGCTCTAAAGAAAAAACATAAAGAGGAAGTTCTAAAGAAAAATAAAGAAAATGAGACACTAAAGAAAAAGTGTGAATTGGAGGCTTCAAAGAAATATAGGAAATTTGAGGCACTGATGAGGAAGTGTGTTGAGAAGGCTGATCGGAAAAGTAAAGAAGATAAGGCTCTAAATGAAAAGTGTGAGCAGCCAACCGAGAAGAAGTTTCTCAATGAAAAACAGCTATGGAAAAAATGCGAGTTATTGAAAAATATAGAAAAGATTCGGCGAATTTTAAATTTTTGCCAGGCGAATGAAGCTGAGAGGCAAAATATTAGCAAAACGCAGACTGATCAGGTAAAAGTAAAAAAGCCTAATAAAAGTTTTGAGGAAAATTTATGTTTGTGCGAAGAGGAAGAATTTATTAGAAGTAAAGTCAAGAATGTGATGAAAAAATGTAGGGATATGGCTCTGAAGATGAAATTTGAAGAGGAAGCTTTGGAGAAGAAATGTGAAAAGGAAGCTCTAAAGAAAATTAAAGAAAATGAGGAACTGAAGAAAAAGTGTGGGAAGGCCTTAAGTGAAAATAAAGAAAAGAAAAAAGATTCATTTGGTTACGAGAAAAAGAAGAAAACTCAAGAAGAGGCGTCCAACTTGAATTGTTCTAAAGATTCGCTTCGCTCGAAACTATACAAAACACTTCGAAAACAAGACTTTCAACCTGGGAACAAGGTGTCTATCGTTGGCGCAGGAGCCGTGGGAATAGCCTCTGCGATTGCCTTGCTCAACAAGGGCATTACCAACAACATAGTCCTCTACAATACTAGGGCAGACTTGCATAATGCAGAGCGCGATGAACTCCTACACGGATCGGTTTTCCTTAATAATTGCTCAATTGACAAAAGCACCAGTGTCGAGTGTACTAAAAACTCAAGAATTGTTGTGGTCACTACTGGAGTAGCAGCTAAGTCAAACGAGTCACGTCTGCAAATGTCCCAAAAGTCGGCGAAGATTATCAAACAAATTATGCCGCAACTCGTTCAGCAGAGTCCCAAGGCTGTCTTCATCATTGCTGCCAATCCTGTGGACGCTATGGCCTGGGTGGCACGCAGGGTGTCCGATCTACCCTATGAGCGCTGCTTTAGCATCGGCTGCCATTTGGATTCGTCTCGTTTTCGTATGCTTATAGCACAGATGGTGAGGGTATCAGCGTCTTCGGTGTATGGATTCGTTTTGGGGGAGCAA
Source organism: Drosophila fungiperda (assembly GCA_035042345.1). Taxonomy (NCBI): domain Eukaryota; kingdom Metazoa; phylum Arthropoda; class Insecta; order Diptera; family Drosophilidae; genus Drosophila; species Drosophila fungiperda. Next base: position 1,924,783 of record JAWNLM010000185.1, on the reverse strand, counting down.
GGAGATAACTCAGTGCCTCTGTGGTCATCGGTCACCATTGGAGGCATACGACTGCATCAAATGATGTCGAACATTGGCACTGCCGAAGATCCAATGGGGTGGTCGGATGTGCACAAGAAAGCTGTAAAAGCTGCCTACCAAGTGATGGCCGACAAATCCTATTCCAACTGGGCTATTGGCCTCTCTGTCTCGGATGTTGTATCTGCCATTTTTGAGAACAGCCATCGCATCATGTCATTGTCAACTAATGTCGCCAACATGTGTGGCATCAAGAATGAGATATTTTTATCCCTACCATGTATCGTCAATCAGTGTGGCTTACATGGCGTAATACATCCACATCTGTCAGACTGGGAAATGATGATGCTCAAAAAGTCCGCTGCAAAATTGCTCGATTTGCAAAATAGCATTAATATCTAGGAAATCAATATAAGCGAAATTATATAGTAATATGTTAACGGATCTCAATATGAAGAAATATTTGTTTTTCCTTAAAAAAACTGTAACTGTGTTTGCTCGAACTTTAACAGACAAACTTGACTGCAACCGAAATCAGATATATCAGAAATATGTTTAAAGTTAATTCTACGCTTAAATTTTACAATTGCTATTCTAAATTTGTTAATAATGGATTAAAATGAATATCATACTAAGTAGACCAGAGAGTAAATCTCAACCATATGTTTTTATTTGAGATCAGTTTTATTTTGAATTGTTGTCTTTATAAATTCATTCAAAAATTTAATGTGAAAATTGCGTTATGATTGTCAATTACTTCACCAACGGATTTCATTTGACTACTCCGTTTAGGGTATCTTGGATGCTCAGCAGACACTCAAATACAGGCTGCAATAAGAAAAGAGTGCTCTGGGATGCATTCCGAAGTTGTTTGTATAAGACCTTGAAGAAGCAGAAGTTTCAACCAGGTAACAAGGTATCCATTGTCGGCACTGGCTCCGTTGGGATGGGCTGTGCCATAACCCTACTTGCGAAACGAGTTACCAACAACATTGCTCTATATGACATCAACAAGAAGCTGTCTAATTCAGAGCACCAAGATCTGCTGCACGGCTCGTGGTTCCTCAACGATGCGCACATTGAGCAATGCGGGGGCAACATTGAGGCGACTAAGCACTCCCGAGTGGTAGTCGTCACTTGTGGACCTAGGCAAAAAGCGGGTCAGTCTCGTCTAGGTTTGGCCCAAGAGACAGCGGCCATCATCAAGAGCATTATGCCCGATCTAGTAAAACAGAGCCCAGAAGCAGTCTATATTATTGTGTGCAATCCAGTGGACGTGATGACCTGGCTGGCACGCAAGGTGACCAATCTTCCCTATGAGCGCTGCTTTAGCACAGGCTGCCTTTTGGACACCGCTCGATTTCGTCTGTTTATTGGCCAGGTTTTGGGCGTGGCGACGAGTTCGGTGTATGGCTATATCCTGGGCGAGCATGGAGATAGTTCAGTGCCACTGTGGTCCTCGGTGACCGTTGGCGGTGTGTGTCTGCAGCAGCTGGTGCCGACCATTGGCACAGATAAGGATCCGATGCAGTGGTCCTCGGTGCACAAGCATGTGATCCGGTCGGCTTACGAGGTGCTCGAGGGTAAGGGCTACACGAACTGGGCAATTGCGGTCTGTGTCGCCCACATTGTGTCTGCCATATTTGAGAATAGCAATCACATCATGCCGTTATCTACAAATGCCGCTGGATTTTGTGGGATTAAGGAGGAGGTATTCCTCTCACTGCCGTGCATTGTGAACGAGTGTGGACTCCGAGGCATCGTCCGTCCAATTCTATCGGATTGGGAGAAAACTTCTTTAAAGAAATCGGCTGATAAACTGCTTAAAGCTCAGCGTGAAATCAAAATTTAGACACTTTATGTTTTGTTGTTGTAAAAAAAAAATCATTTACTATACTTATTATATTTAATCGTGGATTTTGATAGATATATAAGCCACACTTTAATATTTGAATATTGACAATATCTTCAGTTAGTCGACTAATCAAACTTTTATTTCGAATTTCTCAAATTTCTCTACTCTTTTGAAAAATATATATCTATGTGTACTAAATACATATGTTTTGGCTTTTTAATCATTATATACACAAATCTCATATTTTAGGAAATAAGAAAAAAATCGATTGTTTTAAATTAAGTAAAAGTGCGTAAATATTTTGAGCAATAAATTACAAATAATCCGGACTCTTTCGATAATGTGGCGCATTTGCAACAGCACTCAACTGCAGCAAATTCTGGGCGGTTGCAAGCGCTGCCAATTACCGACCGAGTTCAATTCCAGCTTACGAAGCAACGGTTGTCCAAGCCTTGTTGACTCTGCCAACAACAGTTCTGCCGGACAAAAGCAGATGAAGCCAATACCGGGCTTTAAAAGTTGCATTGATCAGTCCCGACAGAGATACTCCGATGATCAACTAAATAAAAGAAATGTCAGCAATGAATCATTAGACGAGCGAAGATGGTCAACTTATGCCAGCAATCATTTTCCGTCAGGAAGCGAAACTGAATTCCAAAATTGTTCACTAGCGAAAAGAACTGAAATCTACACCAGAAGAAATTTTCAGCGCAAACAAATGCCCATAAAGTCAACCTGGTATAGTGGCTCAAGGAAGTTTATAGATCACTTGAAGCACATGATGTGTGATCTGAAAAGTGCGACAAGTGATAAGCAGAGTCAGGAATTCTACGAATGCCAGGACTCGTCAGTATCAGACAGATGCCACTTTGAGAATTCCGACCACAACACCAAAAAAGCCATAGGACTAAAAGACGAATTGAAATCAAGCAAGTCTCAAAAAATGAACTACAAACGAGTACAGCCAATTAGCAAAAATAACTTTGAAAATGAAGAGTGTGAACCTTTGTACACTTTTAGTTCGATTGGTTTAAAGAACCATTTAAAAACAATAACAAATCCGATTAAGGACACCCAAATTGGACAACGCTCCAGCTTTATAAGACGTCTTACAGATTTTGAACCCAGACAAAACACAGATCCGTTTTCTGAAAGCAAACCAGATCGGTTTTTAGGCCAAGAACTATGCACTGAATTTGAAGCGAAACCTAAGACGCAGGAGCAAAAACCGATAAAGATAGCCGATGTTTGCTGTAAAGTGAATGCAGTGGCAGTAAGAGAAGATGCCTCCGCAAAACATAACTTAAAGTGTCCTAAGATCTCTCCAACAACGAGTTGCATGCAAGAACCTAAGACTTATTCCGATACTAAGTGTTTTAAGATTAGATCAAAGCCCAAGTCATCTTCAGATACCAACCAAGCTTCACGAAAAGCGGCAACACAGTGTGACATGTCATTCGTCCAGAATCGTCCAACGTATCATCGAACTAATCCAACACTGCCTCCTTTTGACTGCAGCAAATATTTGGAAAGGCCCGTCATAGAAACTTATATTGCCGTAAAAAACAGTTGCACGAAAGATAATTTGCTATTCAACAAAATGAAGGCAACTAAATTCTATGATAACACCTTAAGCAAATCGGCTGAGAAGCCCACTGCAGACCATGAAGTTCCACAACCAAAGAGCTCTATGCAAAAATCTACGGGTGCACAGCATTTCAAAAACACGGCACCTCCAAAAATACAAATTAACGGTGAAGATTTTATAGATGACACTGACAAGCTGCCTATGAGGGTTAAAAAGAACAGGTCGGAACTGTGGGGCTTGAAGCCACCTAGCAAAAAGTTAGAAGAGGCTCTTCAGGATTTGCGCCGATGGGAAAAATGTATCGGCTACAGTACTCCAATGTACACACAGTTAACGCCACGCAAAGAGGATGTTTTCGATAAGTTAACTGAATACACCAACGAAGTGCAGAAGCAAAACGATTTACGTAATCAGCAAATAAATTTGGGTCTACAAAATACCGCCGAGCAGAATATTAAATTAAGCAGAAGAGAGAAGTCGAATAAATGCAGAGATTTACCTCAGCCTAAAAATGAAACTGAAATTAAATCACACAACTCTAACTGCGAACTGAATAAAGAAAAGCAAAGATTCATAGATACATTTTATAAAGAAGAACTATTTGATGTGCGTCAACCGAAGAACAACCAATTCATAAATATAAAAGAAAATGAGAAGAATTTATTGCAGGGATTGAATGATGATAATATGAATACTTTTAGTACAGAGGCAAATGAATTAATAAAACACCAGCTTAAATTAAAAGCGTTTAAGAAAGCATGTAAAGCGAATACCGTTGAAACCGATGTCGATTACATCAAATCTGAACTATCAGAGATCGATAACATTATCAAGCAGTGCGAGATGTTAAAAAAAAGATATTCAGTGCGTCTCCAAACAAAATGTGAACAACATTTACAGCAGAAATTTAAAAGGAATAATATTAAAATCCACACAGCCGGTACATTGCTTCAGAGAAAGTGCAGGGAAACCATCGAAAAGCAGAAAGAATCTTTCAAAGAGGAGCAGTTGTTAATCAAACAGGATAAATTGAAAATGCCGCATAATAAAAGACAAATAAATGTCAATGAAAAACTGAAAAATAAATCGCAATATGAAGATGCATTTAAAAAATTATTCAAAGCAGCTAAAACAACAGTCGACAGGATGGATGAGAAATGCAAAGAAACAGAAATAAACAACAAAAACACAAAAATGTCGAAAAATCACAAGGAGGCTCCGAGCAAGATTAAGGAAAAGGAATTTTGTAAAAACTGTCAAATGGATGAGTGTGCAAAAAAATTTGTGGAAGCAGAAAGAAATCGCCAAGAACTGAACCTTAAGAAAATCCAAGAAGTGCATATAAAACGAGAGGCAACAGAGATTGAACAGATGTCAAAGAAAGCCAAGAAAAGAAATATCGAAAACGAACTTAAAAAGAAGCTGAGGAAAAATGCATCACAGTCGCAGTGCCAACAAAAAGGCAAGAACACAAATTCTGATTCAGATGATGAAGTATTAAATAAATATACTGCAACTCCCCGGCATAGGCACAACCATGACATTTTGGTAACTCCCTCCATCGTCCCTAGACTCACTCGCTTGGCTCCGCACAGCACCAGAGGCAGAATCGAAATTGGTGGATCACGAGATGCTCTGAATGTACCCTTCGTTAAACGTCTGGATAGTAAATTCTATTTAAATGATCTACAAAATCGGTTGGCTATCGCCAACAATAACCAACAGCAACAGTCTTTTGCACCAAGGGTCCAAAATGATTCTGATACAGAGGATGTTGAAGAAACTCATAACGAGTTCTCAATTATTCAGAGGGACAGAGAAATCGCTGAGCTACCCTTACAGTTGAGACCGGGATCTAGAATATTGATACCCTTGGACCAATCTGAGGGGGGCTACTTTATTGACGAATGTCAAACGCATTCTGCAGCAAAGTGGCTCCACTTCACAATGGATCAAGATGATGATTCCGATTTTTAAGCTGACCAATAAATTCCGTCGAAATTTCATGGGTGTATATATAAATTAGCGTCACAGATATTGACAGATGTAAAAGTAATAAGATTGTACTGATTCTTTGAAATATCAGTAAATTTGTCTATGCATCTCTAATAATTGTCTGCAATTCTCTTTATTAGATGAAATTCAAGATAAAATATTTGATATAATTAAGATTCACACGAATCATTTCAATAACTTTGTAAAAACAAAACCAACTATGCAAAGCAATTATCATGGTTTAATCTTTACTTTAAAACAATTTTCTGGCCCAATGTATGTTTAAAATACATCCTCAAAAATTAGTTTTTGAGATTGTCCAAATTTAATCGTTTAATCATTTTTACCTTTACATATTACTGTGTTTGCTAGTCGAAATTTATCCATAATTAAATGAAATTAATATATTAACACTGAACCCAGTTCCAAAAGCAAAAGTTTATTCATGTATCTATTTCAAAAAAATCTCTGCCCTTGGCTATACGAATGTAAGCATATCCGAAGCACTTTGAAGTTCCTTATTTCTAGCTATGAAACTCACTCGAAGCAAATAAACAGATATGTGGATATAGCACAGCTATCAAGCGAATACAAACAGAAACTCATGTGAAAATATTGATTGCCGCATTGTTTTATTGATGAAATAATGAATTTGTTAGCTCGCAAATATATTTATATACACAAATATATATACATTGACTGAGACGTGTGTGTGTGTGTGTGTAGTGCATTGTCATCGTATGTTTATGTCTATCTTTGCTTTGGGTTATGAATTTTACGGCATGATAATGAAAGTTATCGGGCACAAAGTAAACAAGCTTGAGGTGCTTGCCATCATGTTTAGACAGGACATCTGAGGCAGACAGCCAGGGACAGTCAGTCAATGCTTATTTGGTTTTCATTTCGTATTGATTTCACAGGGTGGGTGGCGGTAGGGAATTTATTGGCAAAGTAAATTTGCCGACGCCTTGACAGGACTCGCCTCGACTCGGCCATCATCAACAGCCATCCGTTTAAATTATTAACGTATGAGTAATTTGTATGACATATAAACAAAAGTCTGTGTTAGTTGTACGCTTCACTGATTGCGGCCTCAAACTCAGTTGTAGCTTCTGTTTCTGCTACTGCTACTGCTACTGCTACTGCTCTGACCTCGTCGCTTCTGTCCTTTTTTGGGGTTTTCTATTTCAACGACGACACTGAACACTGTCTGTCAGTCTGTCAGTTCCCATGTGGGGCCAGACCATGTTGGCTTTTGCGTCCAGAGAGAGTTTGTTTTTGTATGCGGCAAATGAGTTGTGTGTAATTAAGTCCTGGCGCAGGATAACTCCGATGTGTGTATGGGTGTGTGTGTGTGCTTTTCTGACGCGACAGCATCCATGATAGTTGCCAACGGCATCAGCGCAATTCGAGCCGCAAATTGGGGATCTTTCAAGCTGGCATCACATTGACAAATATTGATTAGTCCTGTTTACTCTAGGGATAAATTTAGTTTTTTGATGTAGCCTCTTTTGAAACACATTAAATTTATAAGGATACCATTTTTTTAAATTACCCCAAGAATCTTTATAAGATGAATTCTAATTTAATTTAATAATTTTCTTCTCTTTCTCATTTTAGGTAAGTGGCCTGCCTTTTACTCAATCGTAAGTTTTAATCAATTCAATAACCCGACCTTCCATAAAATGAGCTAGTCTTAAAACTATTTCTCGATGCCTGCTAAACTTTTGCACAAATCTCGTGGCTTTAATTTGAAAACTTTTAAAAGTGCACAAAAAAGAAAAATAAAAACAAAATACCCCAAAAAAAACAAAATCAAAGCATAAATAATACAAAAATCTGCTAGAAACTGGCCAGCAAACCAAAGCGCAAACAATTCGAACACTGAATTTCACGCAATAAGGCAAAGCGTCAAACGCTGGACCCAAAATCAAAGCATACTTTTGAGCATGCTTAACGCAACCGCTAAACTGGCCAGGACAGACGAGCTGACTGTCTGTCGGACTGACCGGTTGACGGGTCGGCAGTGTAGAGTCGTTCGAATAGACAGACGAACGAATTGCGAGCCGTTCAACGCAACCCCAGCCGCATAGTTTAAACAAACTTTTTGTTTCAAAGCAGAAAACAAAGAAAAAAAAAAAAGGAAAAGTATCCCCACTATTACATTAAAACAGAAAAATAATTGCGAAAATTTTTACCAACTTTTTCAACTTTCGCTAGGGTTATATATATTTATACCCTTGTAGAGAGGGTAGTTTCATTTTGTTACAAAACCATTAAATATATATATTCCTAATCAGCATCATGAATTGAATATATTTAGAGGCAAGTTCGTTTGTCTCTTTATGTGTTCCTCTGACAACTATATTAATCAGTTGCCAATCGAGCCAAAGTTTTGTTCTTGTATCGATTTATAGGCGTGAACAAGTTTCAAGTTTGAAGACTGCAGAATAGCTCAATTCTACAAGGGGTATATAATCTTCGGCCCAGTAAAACAGTTTTTTTTTTTTTTCTCTCTGCTTTTATTTTACAGTTTTTGCATTTCTCTTATATTGTTGGTTGGCTTTTGCGTTTGGCTCGCTTTTGTTGAACGTATTCATGCTTTGAATAGCTGTCGAAATCTCGCTTGGCAAACTTTAAAACGCGCTGACGACGCTCATTATAACTAATAATGTTAATAATCATTAAAGTGCCGCATTAAACGAGCTTTCCGCATGTTCCTTTAAGTTGCTGAGCACAGTCAGAGGAGGAGACTGGTGGGGGGATGGGGGCTAAGACAATTGCTTTGGCAATAGGCAAAAGATTTCTGCGGCTGCTCCGGCTGACGCCGTGTGGCACACACAAATTGCAAAAATTAAAATACTTTTCAAAACTAATTAAAATCGTGTTGCATACTTTTTGGGGTCTGCTCCGACTGGCCCCCGGGCAACATCAGAAAATGCTGCTCCCTCATTGATGTTCGACTTTAACTTCGATTATTGCGGCATATTTTAAACGAACTCTTTGTTCCATCTCTGTCTCTCTCGCTCGCACTCAATCGCCTTAATTGTCCATCTCTTTTTGGCTCTTGAGCGTCGCCTTTGCTGTCTTTCAAGTGGCCAAAGTTTTGCCATTTTTCTCTTGTGCTTTGCTTTTGGTCTTTGGGGCTTGCCAGCATCCAGCCTTCTGCTTCGAAAGTTGAACTGTTTGGTCTTGCGCTTTTCGCAACCGAAAACCCAGAAATATAATGGAAGAAGTTACAAATTAAAAAGTATATAAATTTTATTATATATATATATATTGAAATGCAAATCGACGTTGAATTGAGAGACAATTAAAATTTATAGATAATAGTTCATTCAGTTAGTGAAATGCAAAGAAAAATCGGAGCAAATTATCTGAAATTTTTAATTTTAATTTTATTTAATAGTTTTTTATACAGAACCAAAACGAGTTGCTTTTGGCCTTGCAATTAAATAATTAAATTGCGAATTACCACTTGGCCTCTACTCAAGTTTTTTTCTTCTAAGTTTTAAAGGTTATTTGATAGTTGTACTTTTATTGCAATTGCATTTTATTTAAGACCTTAAGCTCATTTCTTAGCAGCAATAGAAGCATCTTGCAACCAACCTCGTAGGCTCATTCAGTACAAGAACTGCTAAGACCGCATTTCGTGCGTCTTTTTGCTTTTGTACTTACTGCATCCTATTGAACGTTAGTCGCGTAGTCGACCATGTGTCACACTCGCAGCAGGCATTAAAGTTTATGGCAGCGAACACAGGCACACGCACACGCACACATACACAACAACAACAACACACACACACACACACACATAGAGCCGACAAAACGCAGTGAGCAGCGACTGCTGCTGCAAACATCAAACGTGTTAAGCAACTTGAAAGCTCAGCCAAGTGCATGAAATGCGCCCACGTTGGGCGCCATTCAACACGCCACCAACTTTTGCAGCCAAAAGCAAATCAAAAGGAAATAATGGTGCAGTGGCATGAAACGCAATGAACGGTGGCAGGCTTGTCCCTCCACTACCATTGCTGCTGTTGTTGTCGCTGCTGCTGCTTCTTCTCTCGTGCCACACTAGGCGACTAAATGGTGCGCACGAAGTGCTCACGTGCACCTGCCAGGCGGCAGAATACGAGTCGGCCAGGATGCCGGCGATGTGATGCATTCGAATTACAGCACAAGTGAGTACAGCTTGGCAACGCTGCTGCAGCTCAATGCTGGCAATTAATTAGGATTATGTGTGTCGTCGCCGTCGTCGTAGTCGTAGTCGTCTGGCCAGCGCCTAAGAGTATGCAACACATGTGCTTACCTCCCCGACGCGCTTCCCGTTATCGTCATCGTCATTGCACTCGTTCACGTCATCGTCTCTAATGGCCATGACGCCAGCTTGACTTCCGCTGCGTGACAGACACACAGCACCTAAATAGTTTGATTAAGCAAATTTATTGCAATACGCTTTCAGGCGCAATTAATGGCACCACCAGCAGCACCAGCACCAGTACCCCCTCACCCCCCAAATTGCATACGATATGCAGCCAACTGTAACTTGAACTCAATCAATCATCAAAGTCGAGGTTTGCATATTTTTTTAATGATGACAGCGACGACTTTAGAAGACGTCTGCTCATTAAAAATCATCATTTATGCGGCGCTTGCGAAACTTGAATATTGAATGCTCATAATAGAGTTGAGACCGTGTCGTGACACGTAATGTAATCGCATACACGAGACACACACAAATATTATTATTCAGTATTTAAATCTTGTCGTAATATTTTGCATATCTAATCTCTTACTATCTATTTTGAATTATATTCAGTATCTAAAACTTGTCTTCATATTTAGCATATCTCATTTTTTACTATCTATTTTTTGAAATGATCTTTTAGTATCACGTTCTGGTCGTATCTTCTCTCATCTGCTCATTTTTTTGGACCATGTTCGCTGTTTTAGAAGCGTTCATTTCGTGGCCGCACTAACGACTTTTTAAGTATTTACACACAATTTGGCGGACGCGCTGCGAAAACTTTTTATCGCAGACAGCCGCAAAGTATGCAATGCTATATTTTTTATATTCCATTTGCCGCAAGTTGTGGCGTCTCTGCTGACACAATTGCTCAAAGGCAGCAGGCAGCGCCAAAGACGACTGGCTAATTTTTCTTTGCCCCTTTTCTTTTTAATTTTTATTTTTTTTTTGCGTTTCTTGTGGTTGTTTTTGTGGCTAAGGTTTACGCTTCATTATCTTACACTTTGCCCAGTTTGCCCAGTTTTCTCAGTCTTTTCAGCTTTTTCACTCTTTTAAGTTTTGTTTGTCATTTCGAAAGTGCAGCTTGAAGTTTTGATAAGCAGCACTTTTGCATGCATCTAACCTGAGGCGCTCATTCTGCACAGTATGATTCAGTTTTAGAATAAATATATGTATATGTATATTTGTGAGTGGCACTGTGGCACTTGCTGATAAGCCGCCACTCTTATGTGTTTCATCTGACGCCGCTCAACGCAAACATTTGCCAGCTCTACTTGTAACATGCCCCAAGGTGTCACATGCAAACTTGACTGCTATATTCAGTTCTACTTTTTGTCTTTCAGTTTTCCTCATTTTTTATTTTTCTTGTTTTTTTTTTGATGTTTTAATAGTGTAACTTTGGTCTGTGCACCTGGCCCCTCCTCTTGACTCAGTGGCTTTTGTGACAGCCTAGCTGCACACAACTTGGAAATTTGTGTTTGCTTCGGTCAGCGGTAATAGCTCCTCCCAAAAGAGAGTTGAGGTGTAAAAAACACAGCAGCAACAGCAATATTAGCTGACAGCAAGCAAAATGCAATATCTGTTCTACTCTTTGTGGTGCAACTCAAACAACACGCTGAACTTCAATTTGATTCTCAGAACTCTAATAAATTGTGCGAAATAAATCAGTAAGTCGTCCGAAGTGAGACAATAAAATAATATTTGTTTGTATCTTCTTGATGAGACATATTATGGCAGCTAATTGACAACAAAATTAGGCGATAGCTAAAAATCTAAATCGGTTTTGCACCATATCGACTCGGCTAGGAATGATCGATATATATAAACTTTATGCGATCGTTGACGATTCAATCAATAAAATAATTATAATAACCTCTACAAAGACACAAATTATGCAAGACAATTTCTCGTTTATGCCGTAAAATTAAATTTATTATTTCTGGTAGTATACACAGAATTGCATATTTTGTTGATAAAGCCAAGTGTCAGTCAGTGGCAATTCAAAGCGCCGTCATAAGCCTGGCTAAAAACAATGTCTATTGACTGGGCTGCAGCTGCTGCTCAGCTCCTGGCTTACTGCAAAGACGGCGAAAGAAAAATAAAGAAAACTTTGTAGCCGGTTGCACGTGCCCCGTCTATGCAAACATGGCCAGGCAGAGAACAAGGCACAACTAGTCGCTGTTGCCCGTATTTTTCTTTAGTGAAAACTATCTCTTGGCCTGGCTTTTATACGCCGGTCAAATCGACAATCCGCGACATCAAAGTGAAAGTCACGCGTTTTACTTCTATTTGCCACTTTGTCTGGGCGTTTTTTTTTTTTTGTATCCATTTTATTTTTTCATTTGTGCTGCTTTTTGTGTTACTTGCAGTTGGTTTGTTCAGTCTCCTCGCAGTCTGCCCTGTCACTCTGTGTCTGGATGTGGGTTGTGCTGTCTGGCTCATTATGTTTTTCTTTTGGCCCTCTCGCTGGCTGGCAATATTTTTATGTAAACAACACAGCAAACAGACAAAATGGCAAACTGACAAGCTTTCTGTGGCTCTGGCAAAAAACTGGCAAATCATCAAAAATACACTGCAGACGGGCGCCATAACGAGGCAGTGTCTCTTCGCCTCTTGCATTCGCTTTGTGCAATCATAGCAATCTTTCCAGCGCCCTTTTCTATCCATCTAACACTTCCAACCCGATTCGGATTTGAAATTGAAGAAGATCTCCAGCGAGAAATTGTCGCGTCACTGTTGTCTGGTCCATCGATAAAATTAAATTGCAACTTGCTCTCCCCTTTGGGAACAAAGTTGACCTTGGGTCAGCGGCTTCTGTCTGCTGTTCTTTATCCGGCTTTGTGGCTATGCTCCGTTTAAGTCCAAGCGTGAAAACGCCAATTTTACCTTGCCTTTTTTTGCCTTTTCTCTTGGCTATATCGACTCATATATTTGATGCTATAGTTTAAATAATGTTCATGCTGAAAGCCTTCTTTTTTTTGTTAAGGGTTGTGCGAGGTTTTCTTTCCATTCCTTTATTTTTCCTTCTCCTTTTTTTTTGTGACCTGCATAAAATCTGCGTTAAGTTTCTTTAGTAGCCGCCGTAAAGTAGGCTACGTGTATTTAATTTGTAGCTACTTGGGTATTTTGTTATACCCTGCACAATAGTTATGTGAATGGGCTGCTTAAATATTGTGTGTAACATTAAAAAAAAAGCAATTGCTGACGGTCTGCGAAAAGTAAGCCGTTATAAAAGTTGCTTGTGCTTGTTTTTTTTTTTTTAAATTTTGTACAGGGTACTTGGATTCACTAATTTTAAATGCTTTCCAACGCCTTTGGCAAATATTGAAAGCAGCCAGCTGTCTGAAAGTATGCTCTACACATTGTTTGCTCAAACGCACTCGATCGCTAGTCAGGACACGATTTCAAACGACTAAGATCCGAGTATGTTCTGTTGCCACGCCCACATAGAACACACACACACGCACACACACTCTGTCCGCCTCGCAAAGCCGCTGGCCGTGTGCTGTTTTCTGCTGTTTGTTTATTTACGCACATGCGAGGCAAAAACTTATTTCATATTCATAGAAAAATCGCAGACACATGTGCCGTGAAGGTCCACGCCAGCTGTTATACACACACTAACACACATGCACATAGACACACACACACACCGATGCACAACTCGTTTGGCTTGGGGTTGGAGTAAATCAGCAGCTAAGTAAGTAAAATGCTTCATAAATTGCTTCAAGTGGCGCAGCTGGCTGACAGCAGCTTTGAAAGCATTATGCGCTAGCAAATGTTGGCCCAGGACCCCAAGGATAGACAAGGATATGGCTTTACTTCTTTCTGTGTGTGTGTGCATTTCTCACTGGTTGTGTGTGTTTGTTGTGTGTTGAGGCATCCGTTTTAAAGCATATCAGCAGGCATAAATCTAAATCAGAGAATCAAATGAAGAAATTCAAACGAAAATCAAAGTCACTTTCATCATCATCATCATCATCATCATCATCATCATAATCATTATCCTAATGCATAATGAGAATTACGTTTGTATTTTGCTTGGCAACCCATTTGCTTTTCGACTTTCGTCGGCAGTTGTGCAAAATTCAGGCAAGCATAAAATTTAGGCAACACACACAAATATTTGCACACTGAAAATGCTTCGTCTCCGGAAATTTTCAGCAATATTTTGCCTATTCATTGTCTCACCTCTCGCTCGCACCCACATAATTCAAGCAATTGTGACAGATTTTGTAAGAGGTCGGCCGAACCCGATTTGTGTCTGTGACATTTTATTTATTTATTGAATTGTTCAAACTGCTCGACCCAGTTAATAAGCGGAACGTGTTGATAATTTCCATGTTATTGTAATTGTTGTTGTTTGCTATTGCAATTGTTGTTGTTGTTGTTGTTGTGCTTGGTCTTTGATTTTGGGACATTGTGTGTAAAATTTTGTGGGTTTTCGAGTTTAATTACTTGTAAGATTTAATGGAAAATTAATAAGTTGAAAAATGTGCGGCGGAAGCTGCAGCAATTTGCAAAGCAATGTTCTAAAAACCCAAAACTGGGTGAGTTGGGTTTTCGTGTTGATGGCGTCCTTCCAATGCGATTAATGTGACAGGAAATGGAAAATTTATTTTCCATGCTTCGGCAATAAGATGACGATTGTCGAAATGTGTATTGACTTGAAACATGAATTTTTAGTATGAAAAGATTAAATGATAAATCTTACATTAAGTTTTATTATATGCTCAATGCATAAATATAAAATCGAAATTTTTGTGAGAGTGCGGTTTTCAAGAAACCCGCAACCGATTTTAATTCATGTTGATGACTATCAATTAACCAATGAAATTTCAAAGTAAAATGCCAAAATGTAATTATTGTTAAGCGTTAAGAAGGATACACAATTTTGCAGTAAATTTGTGATTAAAATAAATCAAGCATATTATTTACGCCACTAGATAAGAACAACTGGCAATTAAACGTATATTATTATCTCACTCCAAGCCACACACACACACACACATAGAGAAAAACAGTAGACAATTAATAAGAAAATACATAGTATAAAACATAAATGGAAAGAGAGCAATTAGCATTTAATGCCAAGTATCTTTCAATTACAAATGTCGAGCAAGAAAGAGAAGGAGATACAGAAAGAGAGAGAGAGATTGATGCATAGTAAGTCAGCTAGTGTTGAAATTTAGGAACTGTTCAACACTTTGCTACTGGCCAACTTCTATTACATAATTGCGCCTAATGACATGCAACGAAATTACCTAAAATTCAATTTCCGCAACACACACACACAAATACATACAAACAGAGCAAGTTGCACGTCGACTTGGCAAATCCTGGAGACACAGCAATAGTCTTTTGCTTGCATACAAAAGCCCAAAATAACATAATTATGCTGACGAGCTGCTGCATGGTGTGGGTGGTGGGGGGGGGGGGGGGAAGGCATCAGGAAGGGAATTGGTGGAACTGCCTTCGAGCTGCTCATTTAATAGCAATTTAATTGTGCTCATAATTAAGTTCATGTGAGTGCTGTAGCTGTGTGTGTGACTGTGTGTGTGTGTGTACTGGTGGCCAGTTGTGCCAGCTGCTTGACCAACATAATATCCCTGCTCCAGGTAGTGGTTGCAATTTTGAAATGATTATTAAATCATTAACACTGCACAATGCATATCGACGGCATTTGAAACGCTTTTGAGCGAGAACTATTTCAACTTGCCTTTCATTTATCATTTATGACCGTAATTTGGTTGCTTATTGACGCCAGACTGCCTAATTCAAATACCTAATTAGTATTGCATTACACTGTGACTTAAATCCCACTTGATTTATGCTATTTTCCAGCAATTATTCAAAAAGTGCCACTGAACACTGTAAACTATAAACTGTAAACTGTAAAAGTATATATATAACACTGCAAGTTGAAACTGTGTCAAAGACAGCGGCCAAAACGGGGCGAACTTTGGTGGCGCCGTTGCGGCGTCGACAGGCAGTCAGCCAAAATGAGTAGAGCCACTGGCTGATCCACTGGGTGGTGCAGTGGAGCAAGTGGAGCGAGTGAAGCTCGTGTTCGTCGAGTGGCTGCCTGTTATGTTCTTCTGGGTTGCAGTGCACATGATTTATTGTTTTATTTTTTTAAAGTGTCCTTACATACTCAGCACGTCAAGTGTAAAAGGATATGTGTGAAAGGACATGGATATGGCATATAAAATATATGGCATGCATTTTTAATTTTACTAAAAGTGTTTTTCTAGTAGAATAATTCATTTAATTTGTGGGTCGTAGCGAAAAAATCAGAAATAAAAGTTGAGTTTTTTATAAACCCGAGTTAATTTTCTGCTTAATTTAATATATAAAAAATTAAAACTACGCTTAACGCGTTTTCAACTTGTTAACTTTAATAAGTCGATCTTAGAATAATATTTTTATTTATGTCTAAAATGCTATTCTGATTTAAGTGGTATCTGCTGGTTGATCATCCGAAGAGATTCTAAAATGTATGTTTTTGCTCACTACTCATATATACATTGTTGGCCCTGAACGTTGGCTAGTGGTTCTTTGTGTTTCTTTTCCACTGCCACCCCCCCCCCCCCCTCTCTTAATCTCTTGTCTCTTAAAGACCTCTTGCTGGTGCCCCTAATCTTCTGCCTCCCCCCTGCTGTCTAATGTGCGAAATGACCCAGTGACAAATTGTGTAGCCAAGTTTTGGGCGCTCTCTTTGTTTGCGCGCCGCTGGCCAAATTGTGTGTCACTTACTTCTATGGAAAATGTTATGTTATAATAGAAAGAATAAGAGAATATATATACAGATATATATATATATACATATATGTATACATATATTACTTGAAGTATTCTAGAATTTCGCACGCTGTAACCCTGTGGCCTGTGGCCTGTTTAACTGGACACTTGTCGCGTTGAATTTATGTGTGGACTGGGTCTGATTTATGCGAGTTGCACAGCGCCCTCTGTGTGGGCGTGGCAACAAATGACGCTCAAGCATCGATAAATTATTAATACAATACTTGCGAAACGAGCAGCTTAGTTGCATAATTTCAAGAGCTGTGAAATTTTCATTTATGCTTAATAAACTGCCAGGCAGCAATTTAAAAAGGCACCTTTAAAGTACTTGCTCATTGTGTCCTTGTCCTTGTTAGCTAATTTGAATTTTGGAGCATGGAGGGCTGCAGTGCTGAAGGGCTGAAGAATTTGAGGAGTTTCCCTTGGCGCCGGTGCAAATTTAAAACAATTGCGCGTTGTTCGCTTCTACAATATTGTTGGGGTCTGGCAACACTGTCGCCGCCATTTTGTGTGCCCTCTCTGTGAGTGTATGTGTGTGTATATGTGTTTGTGCTTGTGTGCATATCCTGCGGGACTTTTGCCCACATTTTTGCACCAACACAAAGCGCACGTGGCCTGCAGCCCTTTTTGCTTAATATCACAAATGATGCTCAACCCACCAAGTGGGTTTTGTGCTTAGTGGTGTTGGGCTTTAAGGGGCGAGGGGCGTGCAGTGTGTATGACAGCTTTTCGGTTCTGGGATTTGCTTGCGGCGCCCCAAAGCAGTTCGCCTAACTAGCTGCAACTAAGTCAAAAGCTGGCGACTTTTTAAATTTCATCTGCGGTTTTTTAAAGAATAATTTAATATTTTTGTTTATAGAATGCATTAAAAACGCGCTTCGAGTTAAAACTCATTTTAAAATACTAAATTATGTTAGAAAGAATAGAATGTTCTTTGACCTCATTCACGAGATTTTATCATGCCTCCAATTCGACAACAAAATATGTATATGAGTTGCTTCATCAACATTCTTTACGCAGTACATTTTTTCATTTTTGTGATATGCAAATGACAAACAAAAGTAGTTTGGCATTCCTTGCGGCTCGTTTGAGGGATGTTCGAATTTCTGCTTTGCGGTTTCGTTTCCTTTGTGCTGCTGCTGCTGCCCGAGGACAAGAGTCGAACGCCGTCTGGGTCGACATGACATTTAAATTCAATATGTTAATGAGACAAGCTAGCGGTTCGTGTTGGTCGCCAGGTGTTGTAGAACTTTTGTCGGCGCCAGCTGAAGGACAGCCACAAGGTCAGCTAAAAAGTTCTCAATTCATCTCGTGGGGGATGTCAGCCTTTCCCACTTATTTTCTTGGAAAGATTACCATGCTGAACCACTGCCAACCTTGGCAAAATATTATTTCCCTTCTTTTTGTCAATGTTTGAAATGTTTTCAAAGCAGAAAAACCTAAGCCCAATTTTATTCCACTTTTTTAAAGGGATTAAAATTCCTGAGAGAGTCAAAGAATTCTTGAATTATGTAAAATAATCAAGTCTAGACGAATTATGCTAAATTTTTACCTTAATTAAATCATATAAATTCATTATTCAAAATTAATACTTCTTAGAACTTTTCGCTGCTACATCAAATTATAATTGCTAAAATTCAAATAGAATTCTATGCATTTTAATTGAATTATTATTATTTGTTTCTTGTCTGGCTATTTTGATATAATTTATTCCGTAATTTTCAGATTTAAATTTTGCGCTTGCACAATTGTATATTGAATAATTGGCATACATTTCCAGTTCATTGAAGCCTAATGTGCTTAATTAACAGTCTATCTAACTTGCAACGTGACCAGCAGTAGTTGCAACATACAAATAACTGCGCTTGTACGTCACACGATAAAGTAATCTATTTTTTTTTTTTGGTATAAAAGAAGTACACGAAATTGAAAGAAAAAAAAAATACATAAACAAATAACGAAAGCAATTGACAATTGCTGCGACCAATGCAAATAACCAGCAAAATTCTATTAAAGTTTCTTTTGTGGCAACAAAATTCAAAGCACAACCGCGGGCAGTCAACTGTCATAAACTGCTCTGGAAAAAACAGAGCAGTTCGCTCATCCTCATCCCTTGTTTGCCTCTCCTTCCCTTCATAGAGATGCTAAAATCAAAATACAGCACAGAGTTGAGCGTAAAAAACAATAGAAAACATTTGTCAATACTACAGTTAAAAACATATAAAAAAAATGCAAATCGTGTCGGAGACCATTGATAAAAAGCGCAGCGGCTTTCAATAGCTTTTCATGCTGTGGACTTGATTGTGGGCGGTAAGTGGGCAACGGAAATGGCCTTTGGCGGAAATCCGTTTAATTTGGAAAATGCCAACAATGCACTAGCAATAAATGTGACAAAAAGCAGAGTATAAAATTTAAAAACAAAAAGTATAAAAACAGGAAGTTATCTAATTTTGTGAGTATTCGATTCGTATATACCCTAGGCAATTATTTAGAGCATAAAATCAATCAAATTCACTCATTAAGTATACACAAAAGTGTTCGCATTAAGCTGACTAAATATAAATCACGCTCTGCACAGTTTTCGTACTCATTTCGATTACATAAAATATATCATAAACAAAAGAAAATGTCATTGATGCCACGAGGTGTCATCAACAGTTTTTATTTCGATTGGGGACAAAAAATTTAAGTGTTGCTGTGCTGCATTTGAGCCCACATAAATCATTGATTGCAAAATCACATAAATTTAAATCAATTCAAATTTCTGTTGCGCCTGGAAAAATACAAAAATTACCACCGACAGGTAGTTGGCAATTAAAGTGCGGAAACAACAATCGCTCGTTAAATTATTTTTGCTGTCATCCATAAAAATGAGCATACCGAAAAAATGCAGCAATATGTTAAGCCACCAACTGAAACTGAAACGACTCTGACAAGGAGCATTTTTTGAGAGTAAAAATGATTTTGATATACGTTTTTTTATTATTCCCAAAATGCATTATTAATGTATATATTAAATATGTTCAGTCTACTGGAACTGTGATTACGATATAATAAGAAATGTTATATTTTGAATATATATATTTCCATTCGCAACAAGTTCAATATTAAAATTATATATCTTCGTTTCACTACTGAATGTGAATGTCCCATAAAGTCATTGAACGAGAACAGATATTTTGCAACTATAAAAATGCACGTAATTTTTAGCATTTCTCTGTATACTCATGTTGATTTTGGACATTTGTTGTAATTGTTGTTGCTGTTGTTGTTATTTTTGTTGCTGTCGTTGCATGTAGCTCGTTGCTGTTTGCATTGTTTTTGGTGTCTTTTTGCAAGCTGTTGGCAATTTTTAATGGCGGCTGAAACACAAAAACGATGCCGTCAGCGAGGCCGCGACGACCGCAACAACGGCGCGTAATGCCGGCCAGACAGATGAAGGCAGTGAGGAAGCAGGAAGCGTGATGAAGGAGGGGATACAAATGGGCAGACAGAATGGCCGCAAGGATGGCGCTGTGGGAGCAGCAGCAGCCGGAGCAGCAGCAAAAGCCGACTGGCAGCTGTGAAAGGCAAGTAGGCAGGCTGGGAAGCAGGCAGTTAGCCGACTGAGTGTTGCATCTTGTTTAATTTGTATACTCACTCACACACACACACACACACATACACACACTTACGCACAACCTGCCAGACAGACGCACTTGCATAATATTTCATACTCGCATGCTTTTTATACCCTGTAGCCATAAAAAGAGCTGCACAAAAAATGAAGGGCGTATTCACAAAAGAACAAAAAACCAAAAAATTATTATGGAAATGTGTGTAACAAGCAGCAGCAGCCACTTCCGTGTCGATAAAATACACGTGTGCATTAACAAGCGATACAATTTTGTCACACGCAATCTATACTTCATCCTCATTGCACTCAAGGACCACAAGTGTTGTTGGCCACAAGTCCTTAAAGGGCTTGAATATTTCTGTATGCACCAGCAAAATGTATAAAATGCATTAATATATGTTAATCTATATTTTTCAACTTAAAAATGTAATATTTTAATATATAAGGGAATTGTTTATCTACTTTATACATTTAAATAAAAATCACTAGCTTTTAAAAAGTACTTTTGGTCACTAAACGCCATATACAAACTATCATATATATTGTTTCTTTCTTGATATTGTTTTTACTAACCAAAAATGAAGGCCATAAAAAACAATTTCTGTTCAATAGTAAAATAAATATTTTAAATATTTCAAGCAACCAAACTAGTTCGAGGGCATCTCTGAGTCTAATTAAATTTAAAATGGTTTCAGCTCTGCGTTCATTTTGTGTGACAGTCGTTGGAATTGCGTATCGTGCAACACCCAAAAAAAGCAGAGGCGACATTTTCGTGTTGTGTCTGCGTGTTGTTATTTCTGTGATTGTTCTTGTTGTAGTTGTTGATTATTGTTGTTGTTGCTGTTGCAGTGTTCTCTGTTCGCTGTTCGTGTTGCTGTTCGTAGCTTTTATTGTTATATAAATAAGCTATAAATTTCGCTGTGAAAGCAACAGCAAATGCATAAAATACAATAATACACACAAACCTATCCACAATATACATATAAATAACAATATACACATTTCTGCGTATTTTTGTAGAAAACTTAACTTAAATATTTTTATGGTCAGTGGGCGCAGTGACAACTGTAGACGCTTATTGCTTGCTTGTTTGTCCGTTTTGTCCGTTTGTTTGTGTGTCTGCCCCTCGCCAAAGCAAATTGAATGAAATTGTCAGACATTTTTATGTTTTGTTGTGATGATATACCAAAGGAGTTATGTCAGCTAGAGCATTGTTGAAGACACACAAGTCTTACGAGTATGCTACTGTGTGGCACATCGAGTGCCCAGTTGACTTGAGCCACTGTTTGATAATATAACTAAAGCATTTTTTGACATAAGAGCTGGAAAACAAACGCTTGCCCCCTTCCCCCTCCATGCTCTTGTAAAAGTGCACTCTCATTTTTCCATGCGAAATATTTGAATATTTATGCGAAAGAGTCAAAGAGGATAACTTGCATACCGATTCTGTTATCGTAAACTACTGTTTTACTCAACTTTTGGTCTAAAATTGCACAAATATTGTAGCCATGTGTCTTCTTCTAACGATATCAACTTACGTTAGAGTTAACACTGCTTAACGAGCTCTGGCCCAGAGCGTAGTAAGCCCCTGCCATACACACACACACACACACACACACCACGCAACACACATGCATAAATCAAATTAGCTAGTTTATGCATTAGTAGCGTGTGTGTTACGCTTCGCAGCATCAAAAGCCGCGCTGACCGCTCTCTCTCTCTCTCTGAACTCTTAACAGCAACAACAACATCAGCAACAACAGCAACAATGCCAACAGCAATAAGAAGAGCAACAGCAACAGTCACAACTCTGCCAACTAAGCTGCTAAATCCCACATATTAAATGCTTGCCACTGTGTACTTTATACGCGAGACGCAACTCAATTTTATGCTTAATGGCAAAGCGCAGACTGCTGCTCCATGTCCCCATCCCCTTTCGAACACCTTTCCACTATTGTAGACTAATCCCAAATTTAAACACCAACAACAACAACGGATAGATAGAGAATAACTCTGTCCAGTGGGTGGTGCAACTGCGCTGCATAAAGCAGCCTTTTGTATAAAGCTATACATGCCTCATGTTGTGTAAGCCATAGTCCTACCCCTTGCCCCAGACCACTCCGCCTGCCTTTTGCTCCTGCCCGAAGCTCGAACTCGTGCATGGCCCGAGCAACACGTGGCAGCTGATGGCACCCAACTCGTTCTTTCTGACTGCTTGGGTTACAGCCGTGGCAAAACCCGCTAATAAAGGTAATTTTACACAATTCTCCACCCTTCTCTCACTTCTCTCTCTTACCCAGTCTACTTTTTCTCTCGCCTGGCTGCAACATTTCAATGTCACTTGGCTGACAAGTTGGTGGGCGTGATTTGTGCATAGCGAATTAGGCGTGGCACATGCTCTGTGCTTTTGTTGGCTTTGACATTTTTCTAATTGCATGCACACACAGACACCTTCACACACACACACATACCACTAAGAAACTCTCATCTATGTACACGTGACCCCCGAGGACACGTGTCGCTTCATTAAAAGTGAGTTGTCTATCAACCCAAAAGCTCTCACACTTTATTATCCTGTTCATGCATGCAGAAAAAGACAGAAATTATATTTAGAAGGAAGCAGGTAATTTATTCAAGAATTCGAATTTTTGTGGTTTTTTTTAATAAAATAATTCTAGGAAAGGAATTATATTGCAGTGCTTAAATAATTTCTATGAGTGTGCAACACTTTAAATATTATAAATTGGAAAACTATTTTATTCATTCTCTTATTTATTAGCATTTCGCTATTTTCATTTAATTTTTTAAAGTGCATTGATTTTCATCAAAATCAATGTCAATTTCATCAAATAATGGCAAATGCAAACAAAATGAAAAAACTCTTTAACAGTTTTTTTTAACGCAATTTTAAATCAATTAGCATTTCGAAATTTATAAATTATTATTTGCACTGCAAATATTTTTCAATGATATGCAAATTAATTTCCATTGCAGTCCGTTGGCTTTCCGCCTCCACATATTTATTTTGTTGTTGTTTTATTTAATGTTTTTTGAGTGTGTGTTTTTTTTTTGTATTTAATTCAGCTTATTAATTTGCACGCTGGCAGTTTTGTGTTAATCATATTTATGCATTTTTTAATCAGCTTGTAATTTTTGGTGTAATATTTAATGTATATTATGCCAACTGGGCAAATGTCACATAATCCCCGCATTGCGACTACATGCTGCAAGGATCAAAAGAAAATCCTGTTACGTATGTGCAACCATTGCCAACATAAATGATATTTTTCGCAGCTATTTAAATTGTATGATTTCACCGTTACTCCTCTTATTGTATGCACAATTTCCATTTTCCGTTCTCTATGCAAATTTATACACGTATAAAAACCAAAAAAAAAAAATGCAATTTTCATTTTTTTCAACGAGTTGGTTTTTTTTCTCCTTTTTTATCATGTTAATTTTCACTATTTGTGTGAATATTTTCACATCACATGCAATCCTTTCGCCCCACTCCACTACTCTGTCCCCCCTGTACTCCCTCCAGCACTCCGCTGGCAAAGTTTATTGCATAAATGTGGTGATTTAATTAATATGCTTAATGAGTTGCAATTAAGCACGCATAAATAGCGTGCAATAAAAAAAAAATAACAAATATAATTCTATAAAAATAAAAAAGAAATTAAATAAATACGAGAAAATGCTGATAAATACAAACAATGAAAATTAGTAAAAATTTGTTGCGAATTAAGACTATAAATAATAAAATAATCAAACACTTTGAAGCATATAATTAAATTATATACAATGAAAAACGTAAGTATTTGTAGGAAAAAATTATAAAATAGTTTTAATGCGATTAAAAAAAAAACAATTATGAAGTCAGAAATGCTTTTAGACTGTTTCTACTTATAAACGTTTAACTGAATTATTTAAAATAATTTTATTTTATAGAAAATTAAATTAAAGTTTGATTTAAATATTTAGAGCTTGTTGAGTTTTGTCTATCAAACTCAATTCACATACTCTGCTGTTCGTGAATTCTGAACTGCGTTTCAATGCCGTTTTCAACGAGTTTCTGGCTTTGTTTGGCGGCTCAATTCCCCACTTCAGAATTACGTCCAATATCTAATCTGTTTTTTATTATCTGTGCGCAGCAAGCGTTGCCAGCCAGTCGCATTTTATTATTTTGCCAGCCAGCCGCGCTAACTAACCAAAGCAACGCCTGGCAATAGACTGGTCCAAGTGAAGTACCACCACCGCACCTTGCCCACTGGTCACACACACACACACACACAGACCAGCAAGCGATGCACTCGCATGCCAGCATTTTTGGAAATTCCTGTCTGGACGGGATTTCCTACAAAACAAGCAGCGAACGCATAAATGCATCGCATTGCCAGCCATCCGCCCGATTATGCATGTCTCCTGTGTCGTATTGATGATGTGAATGCGCCCAGCGGGCGTTGTCTAGAAAATAAACCAAAAAATAGTTTTCGATCCAGGCTTTGGACCTCTGCAAGCCTTCGTCTCTGCGTCCGCCCCCCTTTGCCACCACGCCAATTGCAAGTGAGTTGCATAGTTTTATTTTTGGCTTTGGTTTTTGGGTTTGGCTGAGTTTGTTTTGTTGGCTGCAGTTTTGGATTTTTTTTTTTTTATCTTTTTGCTGCTGTGTGAGCAAGGAAGTAAACGACGTGGCAGGACGTGGACTGGTGCACCAAATGGGGAACGGGTAATTTTACCAATTGGCTGCACTCGCATCCACTTGGCCGTCTAGAAAATCCCAGCGTGCGCCTGCTCTGCTCTGTCCCTAACAAAGGCTATCCATTTCGGCTCTAATCAATTTTGTTGATTGCCCAAATGCAAAGCTTCAACTGCGCTCTCAGCACTTGAACTTGCCAGTAAATACGAAAAAATAAAACTTCAAGCTGATTCTGCAGTTAATATTCAGTTATGTTTGGAATATGAATGCTTTAATTCGATTGTCATCCAAAAATGTATTGTGACTGGTCAAAGCTGAACCAATGTGGAAAAAATCTGGTTTTTCTAATCATGGCTTGACCTGGCTTGATTTTCATGTCCAAATTGTACTATTAAAAGTGCTTGTAGAATGTTTGAAAATTGCATTGCCAAATCTTCCATGTAGTGATTTTTAAAACAAGGTATTTTTGATTATAGTTTTATATATATATTATTCCTACATCTGATTTATGTTTCCCCCCTAGCTAAGAAATGCAAATAAGTTTCCGAATTCAAATGAAACCGAATCATTCTGATCAATTCAATACTATACTCCAATTGGGTTTGGGACTGTCTCCTTCTGCAGAGACTAAACACAATGGTAAAAGTCGTATAGATTTCTATCACAATCATAATTTTCGCCATAATTAATATTTAATAGAGCTCTTGAACAGCTCGTAAAATGACTGACTGACAGACAGCAGCACAAAAATCAAGTCACTCAACACATTTCAGCTCATTAAATCGCATATTTACAGGCGACAAGGTCCTTTGGCTCGCCTACGCTCCACTTTCTATCTGTGTGTACTTCAATCTGAGTGTGTGCGTCTCTAAGTGTGTGTGCGTGTGTGTGTTTGGGTGTGTGTGTGTGTGCATTAATTAATGCAGCAAATATTATGTCCTTTCGCATACTAGTGCGTGCTACAACAACTCATCCTTCTGCACAAATATGGAAACGTGCCTATTGCTGTGTTTATGTTTATGGGCAAATCCTTCGACTGCAAAACACCAGCTGCCCCATGCCTCATGCCTCATGCTTCACAGCTCCATAACATGGCAGAACGTCACCTCTAAAGTGAGCCAAGTTGATCCATGCCCATTTAGTGGCGCATGGGCGGACAATGGAAAGCCACGCAACTGTCAATTAATGTGACACTTGTCCGGGGCAAACAGTTGTACAAGGAGCGACAAGCACTGACAGATAGGGAGGAGGGTAAGGGGAGCAGGCATCGTTATGATAATTTGTCTTTGGCAGGCAATGTCAAAATTGTATTTAACCAGCGTCAAGACAAATAACATGTGGGTGTGGTTGTGTGTGTGTGTGTGTGTGTGTGTGTGAGTTTGAGTGTGTGCCAGTAATTAATATCTGATATTTGTGTTGTCAGGATTAGATTTGACACTAGAGACAGTCAACAAAAACCTCTGTAATTATTCGCCGTTGATAATTAAGCAAACGTGTGACCTTAAAACTTCTGACACGCTCACCTTCAACACAATTTACATATATATATATATATATATATATAGATCTGTAGATAAATAAATATATATATACGAGTTAAAGTAGAACCTGACTCGATTTCATAATAATTTTAAGCAGCCTTTGTAAAATTAAGGCATATTGCGTGGGCATGGCAACTTGTGTGTGCCAGTGTGCGTGTGTGTGTGTTTGTGTTTGTGTGTGGGTAAAATGGTAAAAGTGATGTTGGCTGCGCAAAGTTCAAATGAAATTGCCAAGAGACACGTTGTCGCTCGGTAGGGGAATGGTTTACATGCTAATGAAATCAGTTTTAGAACTCGACAGCAAAAGCAAAAGCAGCACCAGCAGCAGCAGCAGTGGCAGTAGCAGCAGCAGAAGCAGCAGCATTGGGTGCTTATTTGCTTAACCTTCAACTGGTTTTTACTTTTCTTTTACTAATTAACATGTGCAAACGCTGGCTTTAAAACAACGCGATTTAAATAATTCAAATAAATGTGAATATTATTTCTAAGCCGAATTCAAGTTATATTAAATATTAAAACTACAAATGTGCATTAAATATATAATAACTAACTTAGATTCGACACAATTTAGATAACTTGAATAAATGTGAATATTATTTCTAAGCTAAATTTAAGTTATATAAAATTTTCAAACTATAAATGTGGGTTAGATATGTTATAATTAACGTTGATTTGGCGCAATCTAAATAACTCAAATAAGTGTGAAAATTATTTCTAAGCATATTTTAAGTTAAATAAAAATTTTCAACTTAAATTAAAATACTTCAAATAAATGTAAATATTAATTCTAAACAGATTTAATTATAAATTATTCACATACTATTTCTATCTACTATCTTAAAGTTATTCTCTGTTCCGTAATGAAACTCAACTTAATTATGATGCAGATCTAAGAATCTCACATTCCACAACCAACATGCGTCTGCCACGCGGCGCCATGCTGCAAAGTGTGTTTTCTTCGCTTTTGCTTCCTTGTTGATGTCAAACTTATTTTTGTCAAGCATTTTGCAGTGATTGCATTAATTAAGTGCTCCATAGCAAATGAGAAAGGGTTTTAGCTCTCAGATGACATAGCTGCTATCTCACTCTAATAACCCCTGTAGCTCACTCCCTCTCTCTCTCTCTCTCTTTCTCTCTCTCTCTCTCTCTCTCACTCGCTTCCTCTTGCTCTGGCAAAGATTTGTAACATTTCGCTTTTAGTTAAAGTTATCAAAAGTTGTTACAACTTAACATTCCACGTTTTGACTGCTCTAACTTTTCGTCTGACAGACAAGGACACAACCCTTAAATTCACCCCTCTCCCCTCAACGCTACAACCCCCCGCCTATATATGTAACTAAGTAAGTTGAAAGTTGACGCCAAACAGAAGCGCTTAAAGTGCGTTGAGAATGTCTTTCATCTCTTTATTCGCTTTCATGCCTTGTCAAAATTGAATAAACAATAAGTTTCAGTTAATTATAAATATATTTTACTTATGCTTTGGCTCTTAGATCTTAAGAGTTGAGTAACTCCCTTCAAAAATGGCGATCGATATAGAAATTGCCAGTATTTCTTGGCTGTGGCAACTGATGCTGCTGTTGCAGTTGCAATTGCCTTAACTAATGCTGACAAACTGCAGCTTTGGCACAAAATTGTTGCACAAATTTATTATTGGCTTAAGCGTCGTGGCATACTCAATGTGGGTGAGGCAGGTGCTCTCTCTCTTCCTCTTTCTCTCTCTCTCTCTCTCTCGCTCTGCGCTGAGTGCAATTTCGACGCTGAAAGCCGTGAGTTATATGAAAGCTGAGACGCAAGACGAGCCAAAGGCGAAAAAAAATTGTGAAAGGCAGAGTCGAAAGACGCCTGAAAAGCAGCTAAAGCACCCAATGGACTAAAGACTACAGACTCAAAGAGTAAAACGCACTGAGCGCACTCGTCGACTACGTGTCTGGGCCATATTCAATGGTCCCAAAGGACCCACAGAATGGTAGTTATATGCTTCCAGAGGGTATTATATTGTTGTCCTCCGCGACGATATAGCCATGGCTTACTTATAAAGATAGCTTAACATAACATTTCTTAGATCTTACAATTATATATATTTTTATTATTTTAAATTGTAATAATCGAATTAAAACAGATACAATTTTTTTTTATTAATTTACAGGTCACCATTTTCATGACAAGGGTATTTAATCTTCTGCTTGCCACACTTAAATTTTCTCTCTGCTGCTCCTTTCATTTCCCCGTGTTGAAAAGTGCAAAATGTATCAGTAAATTGTTGCAGTTGCTGCTCATGCAATTTGTGTTGTTGTTGTTGCAACATCAAGTTGGGTGCGAGTTATGCTTTAGCCAGAGAGATACATTAAGACACAAAGCCTGAGAGTTAAAGCTGCTGCAAGTGCGCTAAAATATATATTGAGTATACGCCATGTGGCATTCATGTTAAATATCATATAGAAAATAAAAGCGTGGCATCCCACAACTGCTTCACTTAAGCTCTGACTTATGTGAAAGCCAAACCATTAAGGAGAACTCCGTTCCACGTTTGTATCTTATTCCACTAAAAGTTTATTTTACGATATAAGAGTGTAATTATTTTTGAGCTGCATCTGCTTTAGAGTTTAAAACTGAAACTTGCTTACTACAAATTCCAAATGTTTATGTTTACTTTAGCCTGGAAAATGTTTTTCGACTATTTTAAAAGAACAGAGAAGCTTTTAAAAAAGCCCAAATTTCACTTTAATTAAACATCAACTTATTTATGTGATTTCAAAATTCCCCTACAAATGTTTAAGCTCAAAATAAATCAAAAAATTTGATTACAGACAACACTTTAAGCTTCACTTATGCCTTGACCTGAAGAATTTTTTTTTTTTTATACTTCATCTGAGAAATTACAAATCTTGGGTAACTATGGAAGTTTAGGCAAAGTAACCGTTCGAAAAACTTTGTGGTCGTTGCTCGAGTTCAGTCTTACAAGCTACAAAGTGGAAGTTCATGTTTTTGGGTCCATTCAATTTTGAGATATTTATTTTATTAACGCAAATTTGACAAACACTTGTGTGCAGGACCTGGCTGCATGCTGGCCAGGAGTGCTGGAAAAATGATTAAAACTGATGCTGTCGCAATTGCCCCCCAAGCTGTTGCAGCACCAAAAAACAATTTGGCAAAACTTTTGCCCAACAACAAAAACGGCAGCTTCGAGTTCAAATTCGATCCAGAATCGGAGTCGGAGTTGGAGTCGGAACCGGTGTCGTAGCCAAGGAAGTGGAGAAGAGTAAGCTCATCTGTCGAACAGAGCTCCGAGTTCGAGTCCTTTTTGTCGCCTGGCTGCCATTTTGTGGTGTTGCACATGTGCTCCAACTCGGTGCTGGTGTGTGTGTGTTTGTGTGTGTGTGCGTTTGCCGCTGGCTGCAACTATTTTGTGAAAAGCGTATAATAATTTTCACAGGATATGAAAAAACTTTATAGTTGACGCTTCCTTTGCTACTACGCCGGACTCCAGCGCAACCTGCCACAGAGCAACAGACTGTATGGTGGAGTGTGTGTGTGCGTCAGTTGCCTGTGGCATACCATTTGAATGCCGCTTTCTGCTGTTGTTGTTGTTTTAGTAATTGGACAAGACACTGGCTAAAGTGGCGGCACCAACAAAAACAATAACAACAAAAACAATGACACGACACAACACTTATTAACACGTGTGTGCGAGTGCGAATGTGTGTGATTGTGTGTGTGCTCAAATTTTGCTAATTGCTATGGTTGTTGTTGTCGCCATCATTGTTGTCTGTTGTGTGTTGTGTGTGTTGTTGTTGTGTTGTCGCTGTCTTGTTTTTATATATATTAGTTGTCGCATTGTCTTTTTACATATTTGCTTTTTCGCTGCCAAAATGTATTAAATTGCATTTTTAATTAAAAATCACAAATTTCAGTTAATTTAATTCGCTTGCATAAATGTGAACACTGACAGCCAAGATAATTATAACGATAGTTGGCCACACAACTGTCATTATTCCTCTGACAGCTGGTTGACTTTAATGCGAGTACAACCAAATAGCATTTTAAAGAGCGATTTGCAGAGCAGAGGTAAAATTGTTTTTAAAATGTTTCACCCTCAATTAAGACCAAATTAAATTTACACTGTCAATTAAGTATCACATTTGTTTTCATTCTAATCATTAATTCTCTATTTTTCTCTTTATCTTTTCAGGTAAGTTCAATTACTCATCTATGCTTGGAAGTAAGAAGAAAGCTTTGAGTTTGGCCTGCAACACAGGACGCCACTTATGAATCCTTCTGCATTTGGAAACACATTTCTTTTTTTTTGGGACTCTGTTAATTTACAATCCTGGCGCCCAGTGGGCATCAATTCACTCATTTTTCAAAATGCATTGAATTTCCTTCCATTGCCACACGGCGTCTGCCTTTGCTGCTGACTTTCGAAATCGACAGGCAAAGTTATAAAACTTCATTTGCAAAAGTGCTGCGTCATGGCGGGACACTCAATAGTGCGGACCGGCAAGGGCAAGAGAGCAAGGCGGAATGGATGGGCGGAGGGGGGGTTGCATGCCTTCTGTGTCATCGTTTGAGTCAATGGCACGAGTTAGACAAGTCATCAAATAAATCCCTTTTAGGTATAAAGTTCTTTACTTACTCCTTTTTGCTTGTCACCTACCCCCTCTACATATCTCTTTCTCTCTCTCTCTCTTTGGAGTTTCTGTCCTTTTCCTTCATTCACATTTTTTTTTTCGTCATGCTTCACTTGTTTGGACAGGGATTTGAGCAAGTTTTTGCTTTGTTTGACAAACGCCAAGGACAATGACAAGCAAATGTACACAAACAAAAAAAATTTGGTACCTTTCAACACTGAAAATATTTGTGTAGATTTTATTAAATTTATATTTAATTAGAAATTTGGCAAATCGTAATTTGTTAATCACGAACTTTCTCCTTTATTCAGAACAATATTCGATAACAGCTTTTCGTTTTTTTGAGTGTACGTTTCCTAGTGTCTTCCATTGCGCCATTGATTAACTAGTTGCCAAACACTGGAGCACTGTTTAAATTGTTGGATAATCATATCATGGCGTGTCATCTTGGCGTCTTTCCCACTCTCTGACTTTCTGCTCCAATTGTGTTTTATCTTTCTGGCTGTCATCAATCAAGGCATTATAGCCAATTGAGCAAACACTGCAAATTTGTCATAGTTAAAAATCCTTTTGTCCTTTAGTTAATGTTGATGCAGTCACATTTAATTGCCGCTGTGGCCGAGATGCAAGATACGAGTAGATGAGCATGCTTGCAACACGAGTATATCGATTCGAGTGCGACTAAGCCTTGGCAGACTGGCAAAGCATTCATTTGCCTGTCAGCTGTCATTCCAGCGGATATTTGTCGAGCAAACTCAATTGATTTGCCAGACATTTGCAACACGATGCTGTCTACACACACACACACACATGCATTTATATATATATATATATATATATATATATAGCTGTAGGTGCATGCAACACCATTTCCAGTTTTAGAATTTGGGCGTTGCTGCTTCATGGCTCATAAGCCGCAAAATGCATTTCTAGCAATTTCCTTTATCCAAGTTGTTTGCCGTTGGCCCATTTTTATGCCACATGCTGCATACTTTACGGGGGCAAAGTTGGTGAGTGGGGCGTGGCACCTTATCTGCTTAGTTTTTGTAGCCGCAGCCTTGACTTGAGCTTTTCCAGGAAATCATTGCACCCAATGTCGGATATATCCATGGCCAGAGAGAGCTGTACTCTCAACCCCACCTCTATCTCGCTCTCGCTCTCTCTTTCTCACACACTCTCCATCTATCTCACTCTCTCTCTCTCTCTTTTGGACAATCTGTCTCGCTCTTTTTGAGCTGTCTTCGGCACTTTACTTGCCGGTTAAGTTGCACAAAATGTAATACATTTGATTGCACTCATGTTCAAGTTCTGTTACCAAAGTGGCTGCCTCGCCGAAGAAAGAATAAAATGAATCGGATGCAAGACCATGCAACGCCCCTTTATTCCCACTTCCGCACAACCCCGCCGCCGCCCCCCCTCTCCAACGAGGGCAAACTCTTTTCTGACCCGTCTCTGCCCTTGGTTGGTTGCCATACTTCCGGCACGTCAGGTTGCGTGTTCTCGATTCATGGCTGCTCATGTGAGTGCTCATATGACTTTGAGTGTGTGTGTGTAGTGTGTGTGTTTGGCTTATGTGAGCTTGAAAATGCTACAAATTGATAGATCCGCTAACACATTGCAACAACTGCAAACAAACTGCATTTGGGTATTGCTCTGTTTATTAGAGCACAAGCCGCAAATATGAATAAAACAACTCAACTCTCAACAGACCCTCGGATTGCACTCAAAATTATTTTAATCTGGCTCTTATCTAAACAAAAGCTGATTATCTTCTTAACGTATTTGAACGTGAACAATAAAAAAAACTCAATAAAATAAAACCGTGACTAAAGTATGTTTATTTGAAACTCTTATTTCCGCATGAATTCCAAAATAATCTCGATTTCTCAGTTTTAAGTTATACTCAAAATACTTCTTCGCTGAGTTGCTCAAGTAACAATTTATTGAGTACCTATGAAGTTAATTATTATCATCTTAACTGAGTTCATTCTGCGTTGCACTGAACGAGACATTAATGAACTGAATTTTACTGTCATTTTGTTGCACTCTTGTCTGTCTGTCCGATTAGTTATTAGGGCACATTAATAACCATTAGTGGCATCCGCTGTGACCGCTTCACATCATTCACAATTAAACCACATTAGGCGCGTCCATCAGGTTCAATCAAAACTGACATGCCAAGTGCCCAAATGGCCTACACGGAGCAACCAGTCATCGAGTACAAAAATGCCTCGCTTCAAAACTAGCCCTTCACAGCCCCACCCCCCTTGCACTGTCCGTTGGCTCGCTTTACTAATGGTCTATAACTGATGGAGGTGGCTTGGGGGGCGGGTGGGTGGTTTAGGAGGCATCATTAGGCAGAATGGTGGTGCAAGGATTCGAGTACTTCCGTTGATACCGCCGCCGCTGGCAAACGACGACACGAATCGAGAGTGCGGTGGGGAAGGGGAGGTGGCCCTTACGATACAGCGGGTGCCAGAGGGGACTTAGGGACATGCTAATAGCTTTGAACTTTTCACAAATTACGCAGGGCGAGTTTCAGTTCGAGTTGCGTTTGTAGCATCAACGAGCTGCCGTTGCACTGTTAATTACCGTTATTGAACTTGTTTGATTGGCGCAATTTGAAAAGTTTCCGAGCTGACCGCCGCTGTAAGTGTGTATGTATGTGTGTGTGTGTGTGTGTTTGTGTGTGTGAGTGCTTCAAGTGAGTGCCACAGGTTGCTTTGCAGCGCTCAGGTTGCATTTGCAAAAGTAAATAGGATCCATGTCCGTTTGGCAACTCGTTAACGATAGGTTCTTGCCAATCTGTCTGCCTGTTTATAAATAAAAAGCCATTGCTGAACTGCAATTAAGGATTCGAGTTGTTGTTGTTGTTGTTTTTTGCTATTTGCACTGCATTTAAACAAGGCCTTATTCATTTGCAGCTCCTACTTTCACTCGCTCTATCTTTCTCCATCAATTTACTTGTTTACATCTGTCGATAATTGTATTAAACTCCACAGAGACCCAATTGCGATTGAATGCATACATAAAAGAAAACAAATACAAATCTGGTCATATGTCGAGTGCCTTTCGCTCAGACTGCATTCATAATTTACTCATTCATTCATTCATTCATTCATTCAGTCACCAGTCAGCTACCCACTTTGTCTGCCTGCGCGTGTGAAGTGCAATCGCAATCAATGGCCAACAATTGGCTGGCATTGGCCAAAACAAGCCAAACCCAATGCCAAACAAAGCATTACACTGCACCACCAAAATACTGCTCATTGTGGTTGTACGTGTGGTTCGTGCTTTGTTCCCCTTACCCCTCTGGCCAACCTTCTGCCGTTGCAGCCAACAAAGTGTCGTCGAAATTGTCGCTGTAACAGGCAATGCTTTTAACTCCAGACAAGCCAAAGTGTGTGTTGTGTGTGTTGATTTTAATGCAAACTGCCCCGCAAAACTGAGGGGAAAGGGTAAAGAAACATTGGAAATGGAAAGACTGCTCGACAACTGAAATAATATAATGACTAACAAATCTTTAACTGCCTCTCTCAACTCGAATTTTGCACAAAGTTTAAACATTTCAAATTTGTATTACGAATTCAAACAGTTGTATGAGTTTTCAAAATTCCAAAAACAGAGCTTTTGATTTATTTGGTTGCCTTGTTTATGTAACTCGACGTAGTTTTGCGATTGAGTAAAATATATTCGAATGAGGCAGCCAGCTTCGTGTAAGTTGTCTGTGCTGCTTTCGAGCATTTGATTTTTATTTTATTTTATTTTGTTTTGGATCATTTTGACTTTTTTCCTTTTTGATACGGACTACAAACTTTAGCCACAGTTTTTTTTTTAAGTTTTCGAAGCATGGGGATTTATGGTAGCTGAAAGTGCTTCTCGCTTCTCGGTTGCCGGTTCTCAGCTCTCGCTTGGGTATAAAGTAAAAGTTTCGCCTGGCATAAGTAAGTATGTACACACACACACACACACATACATGCATACACCCAAGATGTATCTGTATGCGTTATCGTATAAGTAAGTGCGAAAATGTCTTGAAGCGTGTGTAATCAGTGTTAAGTCACAAATAATACCAGCAAATGATATCAATTCAATTTAAGTTACACTCCTCTTAGCAAAGTGGAAATGCCATCAAGTTTAAGTTAAAGTTGTTTAAGTTTAGATTTTACAAATTCTGCAAAATCAATATAAGCTTTTTTTATTTGAAAAACTTAAACCAGCTCTACAGTTTCTGAGCCCGACTTAAGTCAGCAACTTAATCTTTTAAGCGCTTTACAATTATTCATTCAACCTATATTTACATATAGGCGATATATATATATATATATATACATGGCAATAAATAGTAAATTTTTCCCGAGGCAGACTTATTATATAACCGAAGTGCTCAATGGCTCCACAATCCGATTGCAGTCGCAGTATTAATGGAAATGCGTTTTCGCATTTTCGAATTTTCATGTACCCGTTTTATTTACGCGCATTACTCTTAAAATGGCATTGACGACGTGCCACGCCCACCAATGAACGAGCTCTACTCAAGCCATAAAAATAAGACTATATGTATGTATGTATTTGTGTATGTATACCAAGAGTGCAAAGCAGCAAATCAAAAGACCCACAAAAAAAGCAGGAATTGAGCCTTGAATTATGTGGCATTTTCAGGCCGCTGTGGGTGGGCGTTGGGTGGTTTTTCGGGGCATTAGCCTAGGCCACAATGCCAATTGTAATGCAAAGCGCACTTTGCACTTGTTTTCCTCATATTCGTTTCATTTGGTGCAGTATTTCTACAATTTGGTTTTTCCCACCACCACCAAAACGCTGTAAATGCAAATTTTGCCACAAAATTTATGTGCTCACCATTTGGAGAATTTAGCATTATTTTCTTCATGTGCTTGGGACATAATTCAAACAGTTAGCTAAAAAGGATAGCTGGTCCTCCATTTCGAATCGATAGATGAGTTATCTTGATTGGCCTCGCTTTGAAAACAAAAAACATTTCTTGACTAAACTGCAAAGATGTCCACACCAAGACTTTATTCAATTTATTGTGGGCTGATGGAAGCTCAGCTCTTTTCTGTCTCCAACATGTGCGTAAATTTGTATCTTGGCTGACACGAATTCGATTTCATTTTACTTTTTATTACTACTTTGCTTCAATTTACAAAATTGAATATTGGCGATAAACTCGATTTGTGCTCACACATTGACTGCCCCACTCCGCACACTCCCCTAACCACCCGCAAAACCTGCCTTTGTCTCGCACACGTTGCGTAAGTCATCGAATTATCCGCTAGAAAAAATGTCGATTGGCAAGTGCGAGTAAGTAGCTTTGTCTTCTTCTTCTTCTTATGCTGCTGCTGCTACTAACTAGCTGCTGCTGCCACACAGTGGCATAAAATACAACATTTGTGCTTCATCTGAACATTTTAATTTGGGCTTCATTTATTATTATTATTTCATTTTATTATTTTTCATATCAACTTTTTACTTTTATGCGATTTTACTTAAACCTGGCAAAACAATAAAAACACATTAGAAATTTTTATTTATATATTTTGATAATAAAAGTGCTTTTTATGACATATTAATAAATAATAATATTAATAACTATGAATAACCGATGACTTATCCACAATTACCTACAACACACGCACACACACACACCACACACACACACACACACACACACACACACACACACACACACACACACACACACACACACACACACACACACACACACACACACACACACACACACACGCACACATGCATTTTATTTAAATATGAAATATGTAATTTTGCCAGTGATTTCGATGCAAGGCATTAAGCTTAACTAGCAACACACACACTAACACAAACGCAACCTCTACTCTAGTTGCCCACCGTGCACTAGGACATACATACACACACACAACACACACACACATAGACAACTGCTCCTTTGTGTGTCATTTAGCTGTTGTCTCACGCGTACGTTTCATTTTGTTCCCCCTTCCACACCCACTGCTTAACAGTCTCAATTTACCACCACAATCACCACCCGCCACCCACCATCCCACCAATCCACGTCCTCGTCATCGACTTGTTTGTGCTCTTAATTTTTTCGCCAACTTTGCAGTTTTGCAACGTTTTTATATGATTTTTATACTTACGTGATATATTTTTCTGATGCGCACTTTTTATTATCGGCGTTAACATCAAGATACCAACCCACCCCATGTCTACACACACTTATATATATATATATATATATATATAAATATGTTGCTTTCTTTTGTCTTTGCCTTTGCTGTGTTTATTCAATTTCATTTATTGATTTTATATCCTTATGTATTATCGGGATAAGCATTTAGTGTGCTCAATTCCCAGTACTCTTCCACCACATGCATTTCTTCCAGGTCAATATCTGGCCAGGGTGAGCGAGTGCAGATCCCGAAAGATTGCTTCTTCATGTAGTGCCGCAGTCAGCGGCTAATGTTTTGTATGTGAGCGATGAATGATGCTTATGATGATGATGATGATGACGATGACTCTGCTGCAGCATCTCATCCTGCACCTGCTTATCTGGTTCAATCACGTTGACAGTCTCCAGTTTGGGATCCACAACGGGCATGTCACTCTGCTCGGACTTCAGCTCGCGTGGCTTGCTTAGCAGGCGACCAAGCTTAACATCGTAGACCATTGCCAGAATTTGCATCACCTCTCCAAAGATTTGCTCTTCTGGTCGGTTATGAACACGCTCGCGCTTCATGGCCGCAATCGCTACCGCCTTGTTGTGCTCCACTTGCTCTTCTGTGAGATTAATTGATAACAGCGGCTGCGCCTCAGTCTCGACTTCAATCAAATCATCATCCTCCTCGCTATCCTCCTCGCTATCCTCCTCGCTCTCCTCCTCGCTCTCGTCCTCGCTCTTGTCCTCCATTTTACCATCGAGGTTGGGATTAATCCGCTGCAAGATAGTCTTCTGCACCTCCAGTATGGTTTCTTCGGTCGATATCCTGGGTTTTGCCACATCGGCGACAGTCGAATCGATTTTATTCACCAGCGTTTTCATTTCTCAAATTTTACGCTGCTGCAAATTTCTAATTGAAATGTTACAATTTTCGTTTGTGCTATCAGGTAATTTGTCGATTGATTGTGACTCAAATAAAACACGAAACAATTTACTTGACGTGAATCAAAACTGTTTTTGGCTACGCCTACTTGTTCCCACAGAAAAACAATTTCAAAATTGTGTTTGGTATTTTATTAAAATAAAGTTTGTATATTTAGATGGAAATTATTTATTTTTATTACTTTTACATTGGCCAACATTCATATTATTTTCGCTGTTGTCCTCGATTTGCTTTTATTTGTTAGCTATTTTTATATTTACTTGGTCAAAGCAACTTTGGCCCGGACTCAGCTAACAGACCTATAAAAATATATTGTCCTCTGCCTTATGCTATGGACTCTGATAGCAAGTTTGCTGGGAGCCATGAAAATATTTTTGTAAAATGTGTGCGAAAATATTTATATATTTGCCATGGGGTTATTTAGCTTTTTGTCGAACTGTGTAACGCTCCTTAGCGTTTTTGTAAAGTGTGCCCTGTACTTAAAATAAAAAAAAAATAAATAAAAAATCATTAAAATATTGAAAATATATTGTTTGTCATGCCACAAATTGCGTCTTAGTAAGGGCATCTAAACTCCGCATACGCTTGGCAAACTTTTCTGGTTTGTGTATTTAGTTTATTATGAATTTGTGGTGCTTTGTTGGCGCTCAATGAATTCGATTTGGGGCCAGTGCCAGAGATTGGGTCTGATCTAGCACTTACTTGGGACCACAATTTATGCAGCAGCCACTTGAGCTGTTAGCGTGCCTCGAACCCTAACTAACCGAAACGTATGCTCAGTGAGAAATAGTACGGCGCCAAGAGTGCCCTTAACCCGTAGACAGCTTAAATTGCCCGGGGTGTACGTAATTGCTAAAGCGAAATTTCATTACCAGAAACTGGCTGGGACACGGCAAGCAAACTGCACTCGGAAATCACCGCTGTCAGAGACGAGGGTCGCGTGTGATAAATTCCATAAAAGGTCGTCGAAATGAAATTCTCGCCCAGTGCTTTCCCTGGCACTTTAGCTGGCAGCCATTTTGTCGCTGCACTAGAAAATGGCGGCGTCGCCATTTTTGTTTATGGCCGCATTTGTCACGGCAAATTGTATTGCCAGTAGACGACGGCTCCTAGCTGATGTCCTTCTTCTCAGTCTATGCGTGTGTGCTGTGTGTGTGTTCTGAGTGTGCCTGTGTGTTGTGTCTCGTGCAGAGCGCGTTAACAATGCACCATAAAAATGTCTGAACCATAGGCTCACCTTACGTCTACTCGAAGCGCCAGCATGTTAATTAAGCTCGGATGAGTTTTGCAGAATTGATGTCGCCCAGCTTTCGACTAGACTAAAGACTAAAAGCCTTGTCTGCTGTGCTCATTTGACCTGCCATCAATTATACCAGTTTAGTCACGCACCCATAATGCCATTTTATCAATATATTTGTAATCAATTTTAGTGAAA
This sequence comes from Drosophila fungiperda, assembly GCA_035042345.1. NCBI lineage: Eukaryota > Metazoa > Arthropoda > Insecta > Diptera > Drosophilidae > Drosophila > Drosophila fungiperda. The sequence continues at coordinate 1,885,243 of JAWNLM010000185.1, read as the reverse complement.
GTTCAAATACAATCAATTTTATGTTGCCTAAAGTTTCCGATCAGATCGAAGTTCATTTAGGGATTCGATTGCATTGATCAATGCCTGCTAAGCTGTCCATCAGCTGGCTGTAGAAGTCAGTTAGCTTCTGCATTGCTTTGCCGCTGTGAGTGATCAGCAGCTGCAGCTCCGAGTCATCATTCTCATTGTTGGATGCTGGCCGGGACGAGTCAGTGCTTAACATTTTAATTTCTTTCTGAGCAAAATAAATTTTAAACAAAATTCTATGCAATATTAAAACAGAAACTATTGTGAAATGACAGCACTTACAAAACTATTGCATTTGACACAGTTTAACAAAAAAATAATAACAAACAAGACAACAGCAAAAAAGAAAGAGAAAATAAAAAGAAATTTCACTCTTACGAGGCTATTTTCACAAAAATCATCGAAGCGCAAAACGAAAGCCAAAAAATGCCCATGCATAACTTCCAATTTCATAAGGGCCGGCAAATGCTGTGGGAGATTCGCATTTGCTTACGCAATTCGAGCAGCGATGAGGAAATGTCCATTGGCGAAAGCTTTTGGCGGTAGGGATTTGGATTCTTTGCCATTTTTTTTTTTTTTTTTTTTGCTGTTCCAAGTGCTCAGCGGCCGCAGTCGAGTGCATGAAATTGAAAAACGCTCCCAGTGCTTATCAATGCAAAGCCGAAAGCGAATTTTCGTTTTTCCTATGTGTGTGTTGGGTGTGGGTGTGTGTGTGTGTGATTTCCGCTTTGAAGCAGCCAACAAAAAAATTGAATTGAAATCAACATAGCAGAAGCTCAGTTTAGTGGGCAGCTCACATGGCGTATGCGCAACTCAACGCAACGCAACAAAATTTGTGCCAATTATTTGCTGTGGCCTTTTTTATTACGTAGCCGCAATGTGACCGTTAACATAAGCCAAACAAGAAAATCATTTAACGACAACGACGGCTGCAAAAATAAAGAGTAGCAAAACAATTTTGTCAGCTTATCAACAGTAAAAATAAAATGCCAGGCTAAACATACAAACAAGGCAAAGAGAAGCAGACACAAGGCATATAAACATATATATTCACACACACACATATATATTTATATATATATATATATATATATAGATGATGACACGCCTGCAGACCCTTAAAGGCGGCTTCTTTATTACTTTTGCCAGGCAAATTGTTTTCATTTTCATTTCTTTTGGCCAAGACACGAAGCAAAACGACAATTTTGTGGCAACGTGGCTACTTAAAGAAAATGAGTTTGGGGAAACACTTTAAGCAAAAGCCAAAAAGTTTGTTAGGCATTTAAAGCAGTGCTGAGAGCAGTTTTCGACAGTTGTGCCTAATAAACGTGAGAACGTAAAAAATGTATTCAATTTTAAATATTTAATGCTCTGTAAGAGATACAATTAATGCAGAAAATGCTCCTCTTCACCCCACTAAAAGAGTCGAAAATTAGAGACTTTTGGCATTTTACCATTTAGCCTGACTTCCATATGTATATTTTATAGACTTTGCAAATGTCAACTGGAACGAATTTAGAATCTTTCTGTCTGTGCTTAAATTGAGATCTTTAAACTCTGTCACGAGTTCAATTCAGTTTACTATTTGCTGGCGGGCCGCTTTGAGTGGAAAGCAAGTCAGAGTGTGACATCGAAACGTCTTCAATTTGAAATGACAGGGACAATGGGCAGGCGACTGACACAGAGTTGGATGTGGGGCAGCAGACCAAGCACAGAAGGGGCACAGAAGTAGCGAACGGATATGAACTGCAAGTGCGCCGAGTGGTCGCAATGGGAATGTCAACGTTGACAGCAACTGAATGAGAACGATGAGGACTACATCATCGCCATGCCGACGTTTGTTGTTGTCACAGTTGATGAGCTTGTTTTCGAGTGTCCACACAAAGCAGCAGCAAGAGCAACAGCAGCAGAAGCAGCAGCAGCAGATACATCAGCTGCAACATTCGCAGTGGCAAAAACAGTTATCGAGCTCTCTGTTGTTGAAGGTGGATGTGGACGCCTTTGCTAACCTTTTTCAGCTGTTCAAACAAGTTGGCAACTTCATAGATTCATTCATTCAATCGGTTTCTTGAAATTTCAGTCCACTTGATGTCTTCTTTGCTGGATAGCTGCTTGGGCGCGGCAAACTAAGTCGCGTCTTGTTTGCACTCAGTGTTGCCCATGCTCCCTGCCCCTGCCCCCAGCCACATAAGCAACAGTTGCATGCAGGCAGTAGGGCAGACATTTCAAGCACACTGCGGTTGTCAACGTGCAACAAGAGCCATCCGCAAATATCAAGCATGCGTCATGATGTGTGCAACTCAACCTTTGCCACTTGATTCAATTGGATGTCGACAACTTTGACTCGCTGCAGTTGCCAGCGGCTTGACTCATGTGTTTTCATTGCTTTCATTTAGCTGAATTTAGCTGAATTTATAGCTTAAATATTGAGACTATTTCATAGCTACATATTTTTTGGTAACAAATATATAATATAAAAAGTATGTAAGCCCAGCTTTAAGTCAAGATTAAAATTAATTCTGCTTAGGAATATATATAGCCATAAATCTCGCATATTTTCTGCCAGTTTAAATACATTTTTCGCTTAACTTCACTTCAATTTATCTAAACCATTTATTTTCAGATTAAATGTATAATTTTAGTATAGTTATATTTATTGAGGTGTGCTTATTTAATATATTGACTGATATGGTGCCCTTAAGTAGGCCACATGCCACAGCACGCTGTGGTGTTCACTCGCTCGCTCTCGCATCCATTGCCGGCTGGTTGGCAGGCAAGTGGCAAGTGGCAATTGGCAACAGGCAACTGGCAGCTGTTGACATGCAGCAAGGTTTTTCCATTAAGGCGGTGGATCTCGCTGCTCCGATTCTACATTCATATGCTCATCGCAGCTTATGCAGCCAATCAACGATCCAAACCATGACTGTCACCTGCCTGCCTGTCTGCGTGTATATGTGTGTGTGTGTGTGTTTGCATGATACTTGCAACTTGGCAGCTCCTTCGCTTCAAACGGAAATTGCTACATTCCTTTTGCTTTTGCCACGCTATTTTGCAGCTACTTACAAAAATGTGCACGTATGCTAATACCTTACATGTACACACTCACACACACACACACACACTCATACTCACTCACACACATGCTACTGCAATCGCTCAGCCACATGCACTAAGTGTTTTTGAAATTACCGTAATTTATTACGGGTCCAGCAGCGAGTTAAAATGTTTTTTGCACACACAAACACACACACAAAATAGCAGAGCATTTGCTGCAATTGCCAAAGTGTGTCAACAGTTGCAACGCTTTCGGTTTTTCCCACTTGAGAGATTGCCACATTCACCCACCCATACAAACACACTCGCACACACTGAAACACATACTGAGTTGTGTATAGTCTGTGGAGTTGACATCTGTTGACTGGCTGCCTTCAGCCACAGCTCAAATTGAAACTTAGCTCGTCAGTTGGGTTTCATTTTTTGCTTCATACTTTTGTGCGCAAATATTTTAAGCTTCACACACGCTCACACACACATAGACAACCTGTAAACACCGAACTGTAAAATGTTACTAATTGTTTTGCCACCAATTACGTGCACAAGAGTGTGTGTCGGCATGCAAGTGCAGATGTGTATGTGTGTGCGAGTATTTGTGTGTGCCACCAGTCTTTGATGTATGTGTGCAGTTTATTAAAATGTTTTGTAACTTTACCTTTACCATTTTACTCGTAATTTGTAACTTTTGCATAATATTTAACACACATTTCCATGGTGGTCTTTGCGGTGGAGTCCTGCCAAGTTTTGCGGTTTGTTATGCCATTTTTACGTTTATTATAAATTTGCATTTGTTTCTCTTTGGATATGTTGATTACTTTTTTTAAAGTACAAAATAAGTACAAAGTTGATATGTGTAAAATTTGTATTTAATTTAATTAGTTTTAAATAATAGTTTGATTTTTTGTTTTATATATTTTGTCACAAAAAATGTATGTTTTACCCAAATATTATTCAGCAATTAAATTTTTATAGTACATTCAGGTTGTTGTCTATTATTAAATCTACTTTGAGCTGTGTTATTAAATCCTCTGAAAGCCAATTATTAATGGCACTCAATTAAGCTTATTTTATTGTTATTAAATCAATTTCCGATATGCTATTATTTTCGTTTAATTTCACAATTTTTAAGCAGTTAGTTATTTTTGCCAAATTAAAAGCACAAAAATAAAGCCATAAATGAGCTGCTAGCAATCAGAAATGGACTGATTTCTGTATGCTTTTACAGCCCACACTCACAGCTGAGCATTGAGGCATTAAGCAAAAGAAATTGTCGCCTCTTACGCCACAACGCGCATACGCCCCGTGGTACGTGGAGCAATCGAACAGTCAAACAAACATACAATCAGAAAAGTAAAGAAGAAAAACACACGAAACTTTTGCGAAAATAAATGATTATTTAATATTTATTCTCGTATTGCTGAGAAATGAGACTGCTGGTCCTGCAGCGGCTGCGGCTGTTGCATCATTTTTCATGCCGCCCGAAAAACCGCCTCCAGTTCAGTCCCAGACTAAGTGCTTCTCTGCGCCGGGCTATTAATGCCAGTTGATTGGACTGAAGAGGGGCGTGCCAATACATATACTCTTATGGCCGAGTACATCCCATATATGTGTATTTATTATTTAGCCAACGTTTGTGATTATTTACGCCTGATAAGAACGAGAGACGGGCCCAAGCCAAGCCCGGGCCGTCAGTCGCGCCAGCCTGCCAGTCTGCGTGTAAAAATGATTGAGTATCCCCAGACTGGACGTAGTTCAAAGCACCGAAATCAGTATTGTGTGTGTATTTGTGTATGTGTGTGCTTGAGTGTAAGCAAGTGTCTGGATATTTTTGCTTAGACAACGAGCCACTCGTGTGATTTATTGAATTAAATTGAAATAAGATGAAAATCGTTAAGTTTGCTCAAAATATAAATACATATCAAGCATCGATTGAGTAGACGGATTTTATAGATTGCAGTTGAAATGTGTGCGCCTTCAAGTCACACAATAGAAAGCATATAAATTGTGTGCAATAAAAGGATTAAAATGGAAAATTTATTCAATTAAATTTTATCGATATAACATTAAATATTCGCTGCGGAATTTTCTTAACCATATATTTGTGTTTGCTAAAGAAACATATTGCCATCTTGGAGGGATTCATTTATTCGTTCTTTGATTACTTTTTTATCGGGCTTCGGCTCGAAACAGCTTACTTTGCATATTGCACAATAATGTTTTAACTTACCTAAAACAGAAATAAATAAAAAGCACTTTAAAATGGTTAGCAGCTTTTACAGCAAACTCACACAAGGGAGCTCTCGACAAGCCGAACTGTGTCCAGAATTTACCTTACCCACTGAACCACAAAGTGCGTCAACGTTCAGCAGCTAGATATATAAAAAAAAAAGAAAGAGCCTGCACCCAAAAAAAAAGGAAATAAAGGAAATACTTACTGAACCGTAGAGACAATCAACACACCGATACACACACACACGCACACACGCACGCACACAATGTAAAAAGAGCCTCCATCAACGCTAAGTGAAAAGGGCTGCCCATTGATATGTTTTTGGGGGGGCAGTTGAGGGTGGCTTTGGTCGGTTTGATGGCACGTTTAATGAATTGGAAGGTAATAAGCAAAGCATTACGGCTATTTCTTCATTTATGCCGGGGCTGCCATTCCACATTGATTATTGATTTTTATGGAAGCGCCTGTCTTATTGGATTTGTGTGCATTCAGATAAGGCGATGCCAAAGTTAATAAGATTTGCTTTGTTTTCATTTTTTTGTTTTCGATTTTGTTTTTCTCCTTGTTTTGTTTTCTGCCTTGTTGTTGTTTTCGGGCAAGCGAATTAATTAAAGCGCATAAAAAATGGTCGAGTGCTAGGAATGCAATAAAATTTACCGAAGAGCGGGAGTAACTAATGGGATGTTGGCGGGGTAGGGGGGGAAGGTGACTGCCGCGTTGGAAAGAGTCGAGGGCTGCTCAAACAGAGGCGACGATGCGGCACCGCACAAGAAATGAATGAAAAAACTATTCCAGCCAAATGGCCAACAAACTGTTAACTGGAGAGGGAGTGTGGGTGGTCGGGGGGAGGGGTTGTTGAGGTTGTTGGTTTGGTGGTAGGGGGTAGGGGCTGACTGGCCGCAGGCACTGAGCACGCATCATTTAAGCGCAAAATTATAGCACACTTTTATGCGCCACGGTTATAATTCACAGTACGTGCAAATGCAATGGTCCCACTGCTGCTGCTGCTGCTGCTGCATTGCTGTCGAGTATTTAACGGAGCGAGGGGCAGAGGGGCGTGGCACTACACTGTGAAATTATCATTTTAATTGCGCTTTTCCCGCGACGCGCCAATGTTAATGCTGAGAACACAAACTAATTGCCAAATACCCTATAAGAATTTAAAACAATATATTTAATATTGAATGAATGAAAATAGTGTGTTTATTTCAAGGCAAAAAAAATCATAAAATGAATATTGAAATTATATTACTGATTTATACACATATGTTTGCTATCAAAAATTAAAATCAATCTAAAAATATGTAAAATAGTTTTAAAAAATATAAACTAGCTTTTATAAGCACACCCATCTGCCTTTTGTAGTACAGGGCATGTCTATCGCTGCAAAGTCAACTCGAAAGTATATAAATTATGCTGCAGACTGAAATAGCAACAACAACAACAACAGTAACAATAAGAACAACAAATCGTTACAACAACAACTTTTATTGCCTTACGCTTCGTTTTATTTGCATTCACTTTAGCGCTGCGGCAAGGCAAACGAACGCAGAAACAAAAAACTGCATGCAAATAAATATAAAAAAAATTTTATAAAAAATTGTAAAACAAGTGGCAGTCGCTGCCTTTCAACCGCCCCAATCGCCCGCTAAATGTGAACAAATTAAAAAGGCAATGCCACCCAAAATGAAAACATGATAAAGTCGAGTGCAAGCGTCTATAAGTCTACTTGAAAAAAGCAAAGTAAGAAGCAAAAAAAATTGCAAAAAAACAAAGAGAAAAAAATGTAATAGGAAGCGACAGCAACAAAGTTGCCATCGAAATTTGGTCACGTGCTGCTCGAACGTTGGTCTCCAGTTATTTACGTGCCTCGCACATTTTTGGCGCTTAATTCATGCTGGAGCAAAAGTTGCAGACATACACACACACCAACACACACACACAAAGGCACAACAAACAAAACGAAACATTGGACACTGCGGGCATTTTGGTGCTATCCTGTCTGACTGCCTGCCACGCTGCCTGCCTCGCTGCCTGCCTCTTTGCCAGGCTGCCAGTCTGTTTGTTGTCTCAGCATTTGTTTGTGCAGGCAGTAAAACTGCAGCATACTTTTAGGAGTCAGCGCTACATGGCGTTCACTTAATTTGTGGTTGGCACTGGGCACAGCACGTAGAACCGCTAAGTGCTGCCACGCCTAATGACCCCATGCGCAACACAGCCACAAAATACACAAAAACATCTTATAAAAACGGCAGCAAACTCGAAAATACAAAACAGACTGCAATACTCTTTCCAATTTGCTTGAAATTTGCAGTACTTTCAGTTTAACATTAATAAAGCATTAGTTTAAAGAAATAAATTACTAATTTCGACTGAGCAAACTTTCAATTTTTAAACGAGTTGAGCAACTATTAATAATGTTGCAAGTCTACTAAATACACTTGTATGATTATTTAGCACTCTAGCATTGCGAATTTAATTGCATTTTGTGAAGCGGAAAGAAGTTGAGTTCAAATGTTGATAGAAACAAATGGCTGTATTTTTTGTGGCGCGACATTTTGTAAGGTCACATAAATAATGTGGGAGAGACGCGAGTTACCTTGAGATACGGAAGCATAATGCAATATATCTACTTATTATATAGAGCAAACGACCCAAGTAACTTTCAGCATAAAATGCGATATTTTATCTAATTTTTTGTTGTTTTTATTGTTGTTGTTGTAGCTGTATTTTGCGCGTGCTGAAGTGAGAAATATGAGCGAAGCACGTGGTGAAATAAGAGTGTGAGATTGGGAGAAACAGAGAGACAGAGAGAGAGAGAGAGAGAGAGAGAGGGGAAGTCATAGAGGGAGGGAGATGAATAGCATGTGGTTGCAGTGGAAAGTGTAGCTATCAATTTCTATTAGGCCCGCTGCCTTGCAAGCTACTTCATTCCACTTTAAGAACGCTGCCCAGATGCCAAATTGAAAGCAACTGCCCGACAACGATGACAAAAACCAAAAAGCAACAAAGCTAGAAAGAGACCAATGATGCAACAAGAGAGAGCAACAAGAGAAGGAAACAGACAAAAATTGGTAACTCGAAACTGGCAATGGGCAACTGCAAACTGACAACTACAAAATGTGAAGCAGCAGCAAAAATGTTCTTAATTGGCGTCAGCCATTAAATGCAATTTATCAAACAGACGACAGGCACAGCATAAAATACAGACACACACACAAACACACTCACACACACACACACACACACACACCTAGAGCGAGTGAGTTGGGTTTAAAAGCGGGGACAACAGTTGACAATTAATTTGACACAATTGCAAAGCAGAGCAGCGCCAGCAACGCATATATGTCCAAATGTGGCCCAGTTGCACCTGCCCTCAACTCACTGACCTATCACCGACCTCCTCCAACTCCTCCTCCTCCTGCACCCATCAGTTGTTGCTGTTGTACATCCCTTGGCAACTTTATAGTTGACATTGTGTAAATGTCGCTGACATTGTCGACGCTCAGCTTGTTTGTATTTGTGTGTAATGAAGCAGCATGCGACATGTGCAATAACTACAAAGAGCGAGAGACCGAAAGAGAGGGGGAGGAGGAGGGGAAGAGTGAGAAAGGGGGGATAGAGGGTGAGTCGGACTGGTGTCCCAGTAATTGCCGTGCCCATTAAGCGACTGGCCGTGGCCAACATCTAATGTGCCACAAAGGAAAATCAGGAAACGAGGCAAGCAGGAACAGCAACAGCAAAAGCAGTAAAGCAGGTGGCCGACATAAAATGCTCTTCTCACATGCATAACAATAAAGAAATGTTGTTGGCCAAGCGACACAAAAACTTTCATAACCAAGAGTCAAGCTAACATTTGCACTACGCAAAATGGCAGAAAAATGTCACGTTACAATAATAAACAAAACTTAATAAAAGACTAGCTGCTCTTTTGACATATTTTGACGACCTTGAAGGTGCTTTGAAGTTGGTTAACTGAGCTAAATCTAAAGTTAATGCTATAATTTAATTTAAAGCAATTTGATATGAAACTTCGTAAATGGTAAAATGAATTCATTTGCAGTTATACTTAAAAGTTCAAATTGTAGTTGGTTAATTGGCCCATATCTAAAGCTAATTCTGATATTATATCAAAAGAAATTCCAAATGAAACTTTTTAAATTAGAACTTCTATGATAATTAATGAATTTCTACAATTTTTAATATTTAAACGTAATTATTTTTAAGTGCACTTAATACTCTTAAATATTGTATTGCTTGGCTGAGTGTGCAATTTGATATTAATTTGGTATATATTAAATAATGGCCCAAGTGTATATATATTTCAATTAAATAATTATTATTATATTACTCTTTGATTTAGTGGAAAATCTGTTGTTTTGTTGCATTTGCAAAATTTTCAATTAATTTTCATATTAAATTACTCACACTTACACACATCAATGTAAAATAGTCTTCATCTGAATAAATTTATTAATAATCGACATGTGGCTTTTGATCATAAGCAAATTGATGTGTTTTAACATATCCTGAAGGTATTTTGCCTCAGAATTAGATTACACAAATATTATATATAAATGCGAACGGATAAGCAACAAAGGTTGCACTTGAAATATATTTATTAATTATTTAGTAGTTAGCTGCAACTGCAGCTGCTGTCAACTTTATATTTCGGAGAGCCACAAACACGTCTGAGCCACACACACAAATTGCAAATTGTTATATGTAAAATGTTTTCTTGAAATTGTTCGCATGCAAATTAACACAATAATTTTGCAGCCCATTTAGAATCGATTAAAAGGCTTTTAGTTTAAATAGCAAATGAGCAACAGCAGCGGGTAGTATAAACTGAAGCTGAACTGAAGCTGAGTAAAAATGCCAAAATGCGCACAACTGGCAGTTACACACACAGCTGGCAGTTGTTGTTGTTGTTGTTTTCGCTCTTGTCGCTGTTGTTTTTGTTGTTGTTTGTTAAGTATTTGCTGGTTTGCCACGCAGCCATTGCCACAAAAGCCGCATGGCATGCGGAGTTGAGGCAAAGTGCAACAGCAACAGAAACAGAAACACAAATATACACAAAACACACACACACACACACGCGCACACACAGGAAGACAGACACAGACACAGTGCAAAGGACCACGCCCAGGCAGGATTCGCTTGCATTAAGTGGCGGTTGCCAAAGTTGTCGACGTCATGAAACTTAAACAATGCATACCAGAAGACAGCTCCGTCCAGGTGCAGCAACTGTAACTGCAGCAGGTGCATAACACATGCGAGACACCGTCAAGACAGAGGCCACAAGAGCAGCAGCAGCAGCAACAGCAGCAGCAAGCAGCAAGCAGTAAGCTATTAGCGTTGCGAAAGGGGTGTGGCGGGGTGGGGCAATTTAAAGTGCTGCCTTTGACTGTCGTTTTCGAAAAGCAGAGGCAAAGTGGAAAGCCAGCTGGCATTTATGCCTCAAGGACATTAACCTAATCAACGCTCTGTGCGCACAACGTTCCGCACAGAAGTTGGGAGCCGAGGCAATGTAAATGTGTATACTGTGCATGTTGCATACCGTTGGTTGTGTCGTTGCAGCTGCAACGTGTTGACAATTCGATCGGGAATTCTACGGCGAGGGATTAGTCGGAATATCGACTACCTTGTCAATTATTATTTGCAGTTTAAGCTTATTTCGAATACTTAAGTCTATCCGTCTGTGTGCTTAGTTTGAGACTGCTTAGAAAAAGCTTTACTTTATCATCTGAGTATAGAGCACCCATATCAAAAACCAACACTGTACAATTTACACTTTAAATTTGAATAAACTGATAGTCTTAATTTCCTTTCTGTTTGAGCTTTTTGCAGTGCAATCAACATTTTTTGTTAGAGTGCAGACAATTTGCATAAAATAATATTATTATTGGCTATACGAGCAGATACAAACAGACACACACGCAAATAGCCGACGAGTGCATTAAATTATTGTTGACATAATTAAAAAGAGTTGAAGTGTGTAGGCAGCGCTGACAGCCTGCCATTTTGCATGCAGAGGTAGTAAAAAAAAGGAAACGACACAAAAAAAAAACAAACATGGGAATGCAACTCAACAGCTTGTCGCTTGCATGTTTGGCTTGGCAAAAAAAAAAAAAAAAAACGAAAGAACGGGCGAAAAAAAGAAATCAATGAAATTTGCTTGTTAAATGTGCCAAAGGCCAACCAGTTCCACAACCACACCCACAGCCACACACCCACAGCCACACAGCCACAACTACACCCACACCCACGACTACACCCACAGCCATACCCTTGGCCAATTGATTGGCGAGCCTGTAATCAGGCTGACATGTTCGAATACGAGCATGTAATTATGTCAGGGCTTGATTGCCCGACACGCCCCTAGGCACGCGCCCTTTGTCAGTTTATGAAAATGCAATCGCCATTTTGCATATTGATAGAGCGCTGCACAACAAACACAGGCAAAAAAAAACAACAATGCATATATTAACACAGTCAATATATATATAGAGATATATACACACATATATATAGCCATATATATATGTATATATATATATGTCGAGCAGTCATAATTGTCATTTACTGCCGGAACGTTGTGCAATAATTGCAAAAGTGCATTGATTTAAGCGCCATAAAAAACTGCATTCAAATATGCACAAATATTTCAGTGGGAATAGCAGCAATAATAAATTTCCGTTTTTTATTCATTACCAAATTGACAGTTTTACTAAAAGCAAATAAAGTACGATTTGACCTGAAATATTTTGCATTAAAAAAATAAATATTAAATTAAATAGATACGCGTTGGTATTCGTGTTTAAAAAAATGTGTACTTTTATGGAAAATTCTCTTTTAAATTTAAATCAAATATTATTGAGTTTATCTATTTGTGGGACAAGTTTTCATATTTCGAAACCAATTCACCTTTTCCGATTTCCAATGCAACTTTCAACTAAAACTTGTGGCAGCAAATGTCCAAAGTTGTGCTGATTGCTTTTTTGGTATACGGATTGCCAGTTTAACCAATCAACTGGCAACAGATTCTTGTGGCTGCTACAAGCTAAGCCGCCTAATGAGCAACACGCAGCCAAATAAGTTTAGCCTCAAAACTAACAATTTTATTAACAGCCAAACAACATCAGAGAACTCGGCAAAGCTCACTCAGAGTGAGTGGAGGACTCTCGTGTGGAGCGGCACACGCAATTTATGCGCCGCAGCGTATGCAACACATTTCGGTGTATGCCACAGATATTTGCAACGCCTCGAAAATGCACGAGCATGTACGCCTCGCCCTCATTTCGCTTACCCCAACGCTTGTCCTTGGTGGCAGCTTCATTAAATTTACACGCACATGAAGAACTTGAGTGGGTTGAGTGGTGCTCCTACTGGAGATTGGCAGTGGGTATGGGGATGGGGACGTGGACGTGGACGGGGACGGGTAGCTCAGCGAAGACGCTGTCAGTTTTGTGCAATTTCCGGCGCAATCTTCATTTACAACTTAAGTTACAGCACAAACAACTACAACTACATGTAAACAAACAAGACAAACACACACACACACATACAATCACAAGCAAACAAACAAACATATATAATATATATACAAACACACACATACACGCACATACACATACAAACACACCCACTTTGCTGGCTGCCTATGCAAAAAGTGTAGCAGACTTTTAAGCTGTTGTGAAAACATTTTAGAGCTGCCTCCAAGTAGAGTATATGTAAGTATGTAGATTTGAACATAGCTGAACACACACACACACACACACACACACACACTCGCACACACACACAGGCACTACAATCTCCTGCTGTGCAAATGACTTTGCCTGTAGCTGTAAAGTTATGCCTATGAGTGCCCTTAGCCAGGGTTGCCACAGTGCAAATTTATTAGGCACAGTGCATACTTTTGTGCATTCACTTGAAAAATGACAACTTTAATTTAGCTACAAGCAACGACAATAACCAGAACCCGCCCCCTGCACCACCGCACCACACAACCTCGAATATGTCTAACCGAACCAGAAAAGGGCTGAGACAAAAGCGCCAAACAGACAAAATGACAATGGAAAGCATTTGTGGCAGGGTTGCAACCAGCAGAGGAGTTTTGTGCCACTGCTTTTGTCAGCTAACCACACAGAATGCCATTGCGACTAGCTTCCAGCTATAGTTGACTCCACAGTCGCAGCTAGACGGAGTAAGTGAAAGAAGCAGAGAGAGAAAGTCGGAGACAGAGAGAGAGAGAGAGAGAGAGAGAGAGCGAGAGAGAGAAAGGTAAAGAGAGACAATGACTGCGACTAAGACTAAAAGATTCAGCGCGTTGTCTTTTGATGGCAACCCCCCCGTCTCAGATGAATATTAATTACCATTTGAAAGCTTGTCATACACTTGTGTAAATTTATCAACAACAACAGGCAGCCACACAATAACCAGAGTTGCCAAACTAGACTACAGCTACGTAGCTGGGTAAAGGGGTAGAGGGGCCGAGTGGCAAACAGGCAAACAAAAGTTAGGCTTGAAATTGCTTTGCATGGCAAAGGATTAGCAAAGGTTTTTGCATGCATACTAAAACACATCTCTTCTTCGTACATCCCCCAGACTAAGATCTGCACCATCAAACTGTCCGAGGGGAGCGGCAATTTGGTTCACATTTTTGTGAGACTCACTGTAAAATGTCATAAATATATGCATGAGCCTTGTGAACGCATGTGCATTGTAGATATTTACACGTAACAATGCAATGTAATTGATACTCTCATTCCCCAAACATTGTTCGATGTTGATGATGATGCTGATGATGCTGATGATGCTGATGATGCTGATGATGCCTCTGGTCATTTTTGCATCAGCTTCTACTCTGGGTTTTCGGAGCAACTCTTTTGGGGGCATTGTTGCCACAGGCAGACAGGTAAATACAACGTGTAAATTGAATTGTTCATGCATCCACATTTGGGTCAATGCTTTCCAGCTACTCCTGTCACACACATTGATAGTTTGTGACCAGGGGATTTCGAATGAAAATTGGGCTTTTGGGTGAGATTAATGATGTGTTCGGGACTGAACAAGTTCCGTGCAATGCACAGATATTGAAGCTAAAAGTCATTCCGGACTCGGAATCGGACATATGCATGTCAATCTAACGGACAAACATGGTCTAATTTTGACAAAGCTAAGCCAATGTGAAATTTGGCTCAGTCCCAATCAGCACTATTTGACAGATTAATATCAAGTCAGATTTGCGTTTTCAACTTTGGCAATGTGGCATTAATATAGAGTTCAAGCCATGATTTTTGAAAATCAGATGACATTTGACAAAGTTATGGCAAATTTTAATATAAGACTCGATGACCCAACTTGAAAATTGTTTAAGCCATGAGAATTTGAGAGAATTTCAGTTAACTTTAATCTCTGTTTCATATTATTTCAGGTACCACCTACACACAACAACAGAATATCAATGCAAAGTCACAATTAAAGACGACGCCCGCCGAGCACGCAGCCAGCAAATGGCGCAGCATATCAGAGCTATCAGATCGGATGCAGATTGGTCGCTTCGATCTGGAAGCGGAGAATGCACAGCAGATGCAGCAACAGCTGCAGCCAGTTGACCATAGACAGCTGTCGAGCAGTCGCAAAAGTAAATCCTCCAAGTGTGCCAAGAACTGTGTCAAGGCGAAGGTGGCCAAATGGAAGGCGCAGCTGAAGAACCATCGTGGCCATCAGGCGCATCACACTGCTCACGGCAAGGAGGTCAAGCGACGATGGCGTCGCGAAACTGAGGAGGAGGAAGTGGAGCTGCAGTTGCCCACAGTAAGTTCCAGTTCGACCACGGTGGCCACCAGTGCCGCTGTCACGGCCTATGCCAATCGAACGCTGACAACGGTGAAGGCGAAACGTGCTCATTCCATGGTGCGTCTGGCGCCGGAGGATATGAAGCCGAAGCCCAAGGAGCCCGTCGTTATCATCGATGACGTCGAGGAGTTTGACAGCGGCACCTCGACACGCGATCTATTCGCCAAGAGTCGCGAAGATGGCGATCTACTCGAGGATGATGATGGGCCGCTAGAGGGTCCGCGTGCGCTGCCACTGCGCCCAGTGCTGCCCAATCCCTACGAAGACGAAGAGATGTCTGTCGTCTATGCGGAGCAGCACTCAGAGATTAGGCTGATGTGCGAGGTAGATCTGGATATATCATCCAGCATGTGGTACAAGAATGGCCAGGTAAGTGACAACAATTGGAGCAGCACTAGCAGTAATACTCCATTTCCATGTCAGCAAAGATGCCTCTACTTTAACTGTCGCTGTCAGAGCTGCCAACTTGTTTGCAGCTTTTGACTTTAATTGCATTCTTGTATGGCCCGTTAGATTGCAGGGTGTCCTATTGCTCCCTGAAGCTGTCTCGCAGTTTTCGCATTTTAATATTTGTATCCTGCATTTGGCAGATCTTTACAATTGGGTATATTGTTTAAACTATTTTGCTTATAAAAAAATTATGGCCAAAATTAATGGTTTAAATAAAATTTTTTGGATTTATTTTTAATCATTTTAGTATATTTTTGTATTTTTGCAGTTGCTTGTGGTAAACTAAAACAGGGTATTTGCTTGTCTAATACTCTTTCTCTTTCTTTTCCATTCCTTTTGATTTGTTCATGAGTTCTTAGTTGCTTTTGTTGTCGCCTGCACTGCGTTTGTCCTTTGTGTCAGTTGCTGCCCCCTGGCGTCCCCTGGCGTCCCATCGGACGCTATCCTCTATCTTCCTGTCAGACGTCTCGAGTGCCATTTCTTTATGCCTCCCCCTCTCCTGTGCTCTTCTGCCACTCTCAATTCCATTCTGTGTCTGGCTTCTGTGCTCTCTGCTTATTTGTCGTTTAAATGCCGCATTATGCAAATAGGATAATCGTTATTATTTGATAGTTTCTGATGTCAAAAGCATTTTAAGAGTTCATCTGTCAGGGCGACCTGCAGCTCCTCCCCATGCCCCATGCCCCAATCCCCTTGTCTATTCTACGCTCACTTGCCGGCCATGTTAAGGGGCTTAACTGGTCGGTTTTTGCTTTGGTGTTCTGTGTGTTTCATGGACGACTTCTAATTACAACTTTGCTCGCCGTGGCAACGCCCAGCGAAATATTATACAAATGCAAATTACTGTTGCGTACTTTTTTGGGCTGCAGCTTACGCCTCAACTAACGGGTTAAATTAAAAATGAAAATGCGTACAAAAAAAAAAGGGAAAATCCTGCAGCTGCCTGCAGTTGGCAGTCGGAGGATCAGCGCCAAAAAACCGAAAAAGCTGGCAACAAAATTAACAAACATGGCGCAAAAGTTAACAACCAGCCGGCAAAAGTTATTGAGTTGTAATTGCGAGTGCAAACAGTCAACAAGTCTGGGATGCGGGGAATGGGGTTGGGGGTGTTTGGCGTGCATATAGCAAAAAGCATAGTCTACCTGGCGTAATGCAGTTATAACCGCTTTGCCCGCCGGAACACAGTTGAGAGTTTTTACCGAGCCAACTCAACAACAATGTTGATGGTGGTAGAACGTTATAGTTGGCAATACGCATAGAGTCGAAATTCATAAAACTCAACAATTGAGTGGTAAAAAACACACACCCACACACACACACAAAATATATATAAATGAAAAAGCATAGAGTATTTTGTTGCATCTGTTTCGTAATAATTTAAATTTTAAGTAATTATTGTTTGCAGATTTTTGTAAAATTTGAAAAACAATCACTCGATGAAAAGTAATAAAAATTCTAAAGTAAGGAAAACATATGTGAGTAATTGTAAATTGATTTTTTAATCAAAAGAATTGGTACAATAGACAAAATAATTATTAAAACTTAATAGTCTCTCGCAAATTGTATATATTTTCAATGAATTTATTTCATTTTAAATATTTTAATTAAAGCTATAATGCTGATCTCAATAAAATCTACTGCTGCCACTGAGGCAGCAACTTCATGAGAAAGTCAATATAGAGAACTTTAACTGGTTCTCAAAGTTATGCAATGCATAAGCAACTAAACATTTGTGCGGTGTTCCAACCCGGTGTACTTTGCTGGTTTTGTTTACTTTGCTGTTGCCTGTTTTTATTGTTGTTTGCGTATTATTGTAGTTGTTGCAAGTGCACAGCTCTTGTGCAGTGCAAATTGCAACAGTGGCAGCACTGAGTGGGCAGGCCAAGTTGTTGATGGGCAAATAATAGTTGAAACTAACACAACAATAATAACAACAACAACAACTGCAACTGCAACTGCAACATCAACTAAAACAACAACAACATCAACACTTTGTGTACGTGCTTCGGTTGTTGGTCTGCGGCTTGGCTTGGCAGTTAACTGTCGCTTCCAAAGAGAACCAGGTGGGCCCAGGTGTTGGTGTCTATTTGTGTGTATGCCTGTGTGTGTGCGTGAGTGTGGCACAAAGCGTTGCACACTTGCTGCTGGTGGCGGCATGCAAACATTGTTGCCACTGCCAGTGTTGACTAACAGTTGCTGTTCTTCTTATTCGCTTCTTCCTGTTTATTCTATACGAAAATGAAATTCAATTGTTGGCGTTTTTTTCCTTATTTTTTTTTTCATAAGCGCGTAAGTTAAGAAATTGCCATCGACACAGACACAACAAAATCCGCCAAATTGGCTGTCAACAGCTGCCATTTTGGCATATAGCGATTTCTGGCAGACACGTCTCTTCTCCTCTTCTCCTGTCTGCTACCTGATTGCCACACTTGTTTGTACTAAAGAAGAAAAAATCAGACGACAACTTGCAATCTTTTGCGACAATTTCGCATCTATCGAATGCGATTGCTTTTATTTACTGTACAAATTTCTCCACGCTTGGGCGAAACTTATTTTTTTTTTGCGCTGCATTTTATCGCTATCTTTGTCCTTGTTGTTTTATACGTTATCAATTGCCACGCCCAGATCTCAGCCCCTCATTTATACCCAGCTCCTTTAAGACTCGGGTTAAGCTTTTGTCTAGCCGCGATTTGTTGGCTTTTGTTGTTCAATATGCTCCCAGGCGACAAATGCCATTTATGTCTGCCTTGCGGCTTTAAGGGTCTCCCAACTGAATTCCATCCATAAGAACAACAATGTTTCGGGAGCAGAAAGATAATAATACTCTTTTCCGAGATACTCTGTAAGATGTTGTAGCTTGGAAAGATGTAAATAATCAGAGATGAGTGTAAAGCTTAATTATAAGCTGATGGATTGTGTTATTTTCTTATATTTTATTTATTTATTTATTTTCATTATTTACCAACTCTTTTCGGTGTTGCAGACCCAATGAGATGCTCTGTTGCAATCCGTTTTTTATGGTTGCATCTTGGGTTATTGGCCATTGTTGCATACTTTGTTGTTTGTAGCTGGGCAGGCTGCAAATTATTTATGGCTCCCACTTCTCGCTGTTGTTGTTATGGCTCAGGTTTAAGGTTAGGGGCCAAGGCTGCATTGTCTACTTCTGGATTTTATTTGCCACACATAAACTGGCGCATAAATCTCAAAGGGTTTGCCTGCCAAAAGGCGCGCTAAGTCTCCATTAGTCAATTTGGCGGCACAGAGCAAGACATAATATATGGCATTAATTGAGCGATACGGCAGGCACCGCCCTGGTGTTGCACAGTGGTGCAAGGTGGTGGCTGCCGCTGCAGCTGCAAGTAAATCACATCAAGCCAAGAAATTAATCACTCAGACTGCAAAGCAGCGCAAATCCCCAAATGAAAATCAGCAACAATGCGACGTCAGATCAGCCTCCTCATGGGGGCAAAGCGGCGAGAAGGAGGAGTGGAGGCGTGGCATTTGGGGGGGCAGGACAAGTTGCTAACACGCCGCTTACTTTGTACCTTTGACAAGTTTATTAAGTTAGTAACAATGTTGGGGAATAACTCTGGTCGGGAATGCCACAGCTGCACGACTCGACGAGTCGACGGCTTCTCGACTCCTTTTGATCCCTTCTCCAACTCCAGCGGCATCTGCACTCCGATGGCAAATAAAATCAACGTCGCTGACGTTGCAACATCAGCTGAGGCAGCTGTGTGGCAAGCGGAGGCAACATTTTCCCCACGGTGCAATTGTATTAGTTGTGTTAAAACAAAAGCCAGCCAAGTGAAAGCGAAGACATGAACAGAGCACATGCAGCAGATTAAGAAACGTGGGAGTGCGGGGTGGCGGGGGTGGATTGAACCACAGTGGCTGCAATTACAACAATGATGCGGCAACAATGTGAGACAGTGTCTGAGCAAATGGAGAGGCAACTGCACGGCTGAGGCTGAGGCAGCCAAGCAACGAGTGCAACACACCGCAATTAAAATGCTCTTCATGGCAACAGCGGCAACAAATGAAGTGGAATTCTACGAATCACGTTTGGTAAACTCGATTAATTATGATTATTTCGTGAGATGCTACAAATTGAACAAAATTAACAAGTTTTAAATGTGCAGCAATCGCTTAATTTAAGTGGAGTTATAAAGATATATATATAAATATATCCAGTGGAGTTAAATTGCTGCTTCTATATATTTTTGATAAATCACTAAATTAATTAAATTTACTATAAGCTTCGTTAATGTTTGCTTCTGCTGTTTGGCGTTTAACAAATATATTTAATTATTATCCCGGACACCCCATCTCCCCTTTAGTATCTATCTCTGTCTCTCTCTCTCTCTCTTGCCCCTCAAACAGTAAACAGCATTTGCAATTGCATTTCAGCTGCTGTTCGCCGACTTTCGTCTTGTGAGCTGTCTTCAGCAAGACTTTGCAACAAACATACAGCCAACATTCTCTCCCACTCCCCCCCAACCGCCCGCGCAACTCCATACAGTGCTCAGTGCAACTGCAACTGCGGCAATGACATGCGACAAGTGTTGCACTGACAGCTTGCAACATGAGCGACTTTTGTTGTACTTTCTGGAGTGCTGCACAATGCATTCGTCGAGTCCCCAGCTACTTTGAGTGTCTGCCCAACTACCCACCCCAAACTGCTACACGACATGTGTGTGCGTGTGTGTGTTTGTGTGTGTGTGCCAAAGAATTTATTGTTGAAAATTATCAAGAGGCTAATATATTTGCCGAAAGCAATTTCAAGTTAGTAGCTTTGGGCCAACTGAAGCAGCAGCAGCAGAAGAAAAAAACGAGCACAACGAGCAGCGACAGCGACAGGCAGCGAGTAATGTTTGCTGACAAGATTTTTGCAATTCCAAGCTACAAAAGCAGTACCAGACAAAGATAGAGAGAAACACAGATAGAGAGAGAAAGAGAGTGAGAGAGAGAGAAAGGAATATATATGTATTGAGAGCCACTTTTGTTGCTTTAACTGGTTGCTCTGAGTCGGAAATTGAGTGTGTAACTCAAGTTGGGATACATTATTGAATTATACTAAAGCCCAGGCGATAATTGCCAAGAAATAATGTTGCACATTTTCATATAACACTAAACATGACTTTTAATGTAAAATATATATATTTTGTGTATTTGTCACACAAAATAATTAAATTATTTGACTGGCCAACTAACAATTTGCATTATTTTAACACGGCGCCAGGCATATAAAAATTAGAAAATAAATGTGCATACAAAATTTTGTTACGCGGCAAATTAAATGTAAATCGCAAATAGCCAAAAATTAAAACAACGTAATTAGAAAATACAAAACCAAAAACTAGCAAGAAAAAAAAACCGTGCATAGTTTTGGCCATGTCGCCAATCCAGTAATACGGACGTAACCAAACCCAAAACCAAGCTCCAAAATGAATACCAAAAACGGCAGTTGCCAGATAACGTGTCGCAAATTATGCAAAGTTATGCGCATGTAAAACTCAAATGCGCCTTCAAATATGCAACAATTTATGCGAATTCAGCCAGCTGCAATGCAACAACAAAAAAAAAAAGTGAAAAGAACAACAAGAAAAACAACAGCAGCAACAATGGCTCAAACAAAAAAGGCGAAAAATCATAATTACCCGAGAACAGATCGCCGTCGCATGCGTGAGATTTAATGCCTCCAAACAATGGCTGGCCAACAACTGGTCCGGCTCCGGCTCCGGCTACTGCTCTGGCTCTGGCTACGGCTTTGGACCAGAGTCCAGAGTCTGATTCTGATTCTGGTTTGGGGCGGCCAAAACAATCGAGCGTGTAATCCGCTGGCCGCTCTCGACTCGCTGTAAACAAGGATTTGCCACGCTCATTTAACGCTTTTGTCTAGCGGCCATGTTGCCAAACCAAAATCTCTCACACACACACACACACATATACACATGTACGTCTGCAGGTGTGCAGTGGCCAAAACTGGCATGTCTCTGTGTGTGTGTGAGTGTGTGTCTGCCATGTTACCTCATAAATTTCCAGCTGAATGCGCTGCTGCACAGCCTGAAAATCCAGTTGCCAGTTTGCCAGTTTTATGTTGCGTTGTGCGTCGGCCGCTGGTTAATAAATTTCTGAAATGGCCGCAGCGGCGACTGCGGCAAATGCTCAACGGAAGTTGAGACAAACACACATAAACACACACACACACACACACACACACTCATTCGCACTCGCGACTAGAACTCACACAGATACAAGTGCAAAACGGAACGCTGCCAAGTCAGCACGAAAAAATTGCTAAAATCCATGAACGCATAAATATTTGCACTGCTTTTCAAAAATGTTATACAAAAATCATAAATTTTGATAGAGTGGGCAAAGGGGTAAGTGGGGTGTGGTGAGCTATTTAGGTTGAGCTAACAAAAATTGAAAACTCGCACGCAACGGAAACGGAAGCGCTGCATACAAATATAAATATTTTGGTTATACTATATATTTTACACAGATTTTCCCACATTCATTTATTTATTGTATTTTTCATCTGTCTTTTTTTTTGGCATTATGTAATGTGCAAAAGTTGTTAGCAAAAATTTTCAGTTGTATTTTATGAAATTCCCTGAATAAATTTACAAGACAAATTGGCAAGTGGACTGAAAATTATGCCATAATTTATACAGTACTTTAGAAATACACTCTTTACATTGCAGATGTATTTAACTGAAATTATTGATAAATATATATTTAATTGAAAGTTTAACTTGTGAATCTGAGTGGTTACAATAATTGTAAGTGAATCACTTTTGTGTAATTCCAATATCTGATAACCAATCACTTTTGCCTAAAATATGCTTTGATGTGCTGTATTTTGGCTGGAATTTTCTAAATATTATAACTGCGTCCGATTTTCTGGTGTATTGCTTAAAGACATATTTAAAAAATTGCAAAATACACAACAAAAAACAAAATGTTTAATACAATGTCTAATTTTGGAAGAATATATTAAATATTTAGGAATTCTTACGCTAAGATAAAACTAATAATATTAAATGTAAGCTACAGAATTTTATTGCAAAAGATGAAATTACTTTTGAAGATGAGTGGAAACTATTTTTGCTGGATGAGCAGATGACAAAAAATTACCATTTTAATATGCAGATTGAGCATCTTTTGTGCTTAACTTACGTGGGCTTAAAACGCTATCAGAAGTTAAGCTCTGGAGTACAATTGTAATTACAATTATTTATGCGTGCTGCGTGAAATGAACGTAGCCACGCCCCCATTAAGGACGCCACGCATTTACCGTACTTACCACATATCTTTCATATTTTTACCCAGCATTTGAATGCGCACATAAATTTACGGCAAGCATTAAGCCACCACAGACAGCAGGACAATGGGTCCAAGCCGAAACACAACTATTGGCCACATTTTGAACAGTTTTTTTTTTATTATTTTTTATTTATATTTTAATTTTTTCGCTCTTGTAAGCCAGCAAACAGTTCATTGTTGCCGCATTACAGTAACTGTACTCAGTGGATTTGTATGTTGTGGGTACAAACAAGCGCATTTAAATTATCATTATTTTCGTTTGTTTCAAATGAATTGTAATAAAATGTCTGGCCTGTAAATAAATGTTGGCAGCTGCTTTACACACACACACACACACACACACACACACACACACACACATACACACGCAGAGAGACTATGGCATATAGTTGATAGGAGTCCCGGGATAGGGAATCGTTGCATTTATCAGAAAATTTATGTGCGCTTAAATGTGCTGCATTAAAAGTTGAGTGCTGCATAATTTGCATAATTTCGACAGCGCCTGCAACTTAAGTGACATTTACATTTAATGCCAGCCAAACTTGCCACTGATCTCTGTCTCTTTCTCTGCCTCTCTCTCTCTCTTCCCCCGCAGGTGGTGCATGCCATGGACCGCACCACTCGTGTCACCGACTATCGCTTTATCAAGGAGGCTAATGGGGCGCTAACCATCACCAATGTGATGCTCGAGGATGATGGCAAATGGCAGTGCGAGGCGGAGAATACGCGACGTTATACCGAAAATGCTCGACCCGTCAAGCTGGTCGTGCTGGGTGAGTACCAAAGTAACAATAACAACAATAACAACAACAACAATACCAGGTGACAACAACTTGGCACACATAAAAGCTTAGACAAATATTAAAAATGTCGTTTACATTTCCGAAATTAGCTTTTGCGCATGGCAGGCAATGAGCCAAGTAGAACTTTCCCTATTAGCTCGATTTGCAGGTATTACAGTTATTTTCTGGCTAAGCCAGCTGCAAACGTGAGAAACTTTAGCCAAGAAGAGCTCTCTTTTTGCGTTGCATGGTGGCTTATCCAAATGGCGCCTACTTCACACTCTGTGTTTGTACAACTTTTTTAATTGCTGGCTAAAATAGCAAGAGACAAAAAATGGCTAAGATGTGCTGATTTCACATGACACACACAGAGTGAAAAAAGTTTCTTAGATATATAGCCAAAACTTCAAACTTAAGCTAGTTACTAAAATGTGTGTGGTACAAATTACCTGTCAAAGTAAGCCTGTTAAGACGAATTTGTATGTTGGAGATGCTCATTTGAAATAGATTTGTATCAGGCTTTCACTTATATATATTTAACTCCCCACAGATCGTCCCAAACCGCCATATTTGCTGATTGACTCACGTCGCCTGGATGCAGGCAACATTTTTGTGCCCGTCAAGGAAAATTCGGAGCTAAACTTGGCTTGTGTCAGCGAAGGCGGCAATCCGCGACCCACGCTCACCTGGGAGGTGCTGCTGAGTCCTGGCGTGGATCGTCATGCCCAGAAGGTATCCGCTGAGGTACTCGAACTGGAGGAGATCAAAAGCGAGAAGGTTAGTAAGAGCTTTTCAGATAAATGAATGAATGGCCATAGAGAGGCGTTGAGTATAGGCTGACACTTTGACATATTGTTTGTCGTCTTAATACGAGCCGGGCAAAACCGCAAGCCAAATCCAGGGAGTGGGTACAGACAGCAAACACATTAAGTGTGGATAACAGCGGCATTTCTGGCTATGGCTCAAGCAACGGATCTCTACGGAACTGATGGCCGAAATGGACAGACAAACTGCGGTTGAACCAAAATTGTTTGTCTTGCACTCGAGCATAATGAAAACCAGACATTTTGGTCAAGCGTTGCAAAAGCAGACCAACCGCCCAAACCACTCCACCACCACCCGCAGCCACCTGTCAAACACATCGAAGATGTCGTCTTGAGTGTTTAGCGCAATGTGTGTGTGGGTGTGTGTTTGAGTGTGAGTGTATTTGTTTGTCGTCGACCCTAAATGCCACAAATTTGCGTGTTTGCTCTGTTTTTCGAGCGCCCCAAACTACAGTTTAGCCACGCCAGATGATTGATTGAAAACTGTGCCAACAAATTTACATGTAAAGACGCTCAAGAGTGTAGCAAATGATGCGCGTGGTGCGGGTGGTACCACTGGGCGTAGTCTTTGGGATTCCCTTGCCCTTGTCCTTATCCTTGTCCTGGTCGCTTTAATTTAAATTAATGATGTCTCGCTGATAACAGGGCCCCAGACTAATTGGCTGCTTTGGCTAGCTGCCTTGTCATTTCGCCCAATTTGTCCCGAGCCTAAGCCTTAAATTCTAATGGAATTTTTATTAACCAAAAACTCTCATTAAATTATTCTCCACTCTCTCCTCCCACAGGATAAGAACGGCTACAAAATCAACAGCGGCGCCAAAAGTGAAGCCCGTTTGCCCGCCGTGTATCGGGCCCACCACAATGCACGGATTCTGTGCGTCATGGAGCATCCCACGCTGAAGATTCGACAAAATGCCTCGCTGCTCCTGGATGTACAGTGTAAGTGGAATTTTAATGCTTTCCGAGAACTATTTTTAAACAGGCGCATAAGATTTTATATATAAAATTTTATTGACTTTTCTTAAAGTAAAATAAAGTCATTAAAATAGGAAGGTTTTTGGTGTTTTTTTTTAAATATATTTCATTAATTTATTTGTAAATAATTTTAAATAAGTATTTAAAAGAATTTTAATATAAATATGTAGTGCTTACAAAAGTAAACTAAAGTATTTAATATGTAATGATTTAAATTGGGATATTTTTACAACTCAGGTCAGAGCTAAAAGTTAATTGTCAGTAAGTCAGTCAGAAAGTCAGTCATTTAGCAACATATTTAAATGTTAAAAAAGTTTTGTGCCGAAGCCAAACACGACAAAAATCGCACCTTGTTTAATTAACAGAGCCGGCGAAAGCAAGAGTGGTGGGGTAATTGGGTAAAAATGTGATGAGGACGTTGTGGAGGGAGGGAGGGGGCAAATGCGGCAAGTAAAAGTGAAAACCAAAAAGCAAATGTTGATTAAAAAGTTAAATTGCTAAAGTTAACACACGCCACGAGGCACGAGCCACTGGCCTGGGCATGGCTAAAGGATATATGGTTACGAGGGAGGTGTGGGTGGTGGGTGGTAAAGGGGAAAGGGTAAAGTCACAAGTCTACGATGGGCAATGGAAAAAACAAAGGCGTAAAAATTATTATGCAGCTGCAGAAATAAAAGAGAGCAAAGGTGAAAATATATAAATTGAAAGTGCAGCAGCAAATAAAACGAACAAAAATTGAAATGGGACAACGCAAAGCAACAGCAGCTATATGAAAACAAGGGATGTGGCCACAAGAACTGTGCCCTGGCATTGGGGGGGTGGGCGTTAAGTAATAAGCAGCCCACTTGCCACTTGCCACTTGGCATACAGCAATCAAAAGTAAGCAACAACTTTTTAATTAACTCTCAATGGGCAGGCAAAAAGATTGCCTAGCAGGTTGCTTAACAATTTCCAAGCCGACACAATTATTTCTAAATATAGCCATGAAATATAAAAAAAAACACATATAACATGATTGTATATTAATGATATTTTAATTATTGACTGATGTTTAACTCTGGGCTGAATGTGCAAGAACGGCACTCGTATAATATTTGCAGATTATGTATAGCCAAAACTATTATTCAATTAGTGAATTTGCATTTCTGGAATGAGAATTTTATTCCCAGAGTGAAGGACAGCTTTTAACAAGATGTCCTATTGAAAGATCATAGTTTGCTGCTCGCTTAAGCCTTAAGAAGTTGGCTAAATACAAAATGGAAGAGCATGCAACCATTTAGGCCAACATTCATAAATCAGATTTCACGTGACTTGATTGAAGCCATACTCATATACAGAGAGAGAGAAAGAAAGAGGGAAGTAGAAAGAGATAGAGATAGAGAGAGAGAGAGAGAGAATGAACATTTCCGCCATCAACACCGGCTGCAAATCAAAATCAATGGCAGCAATTAGAGGGACTCGCACTAATTGGCAGTAACAAAGCCGCAGACACGTGCTGAAATTGGTAGCTCAGCATTGCAGGAGAGCATCAACATCCGCATCCGCATCCGCATCAGCAACAGAGCACATATAGAACAAAGTGCCACAGTTATTTGCTTTATTAATGCTCGTCAAGCCGCATAATGCCATGACAAATGCCAAGGTAGAAAGACGACAACGACGGCGACGACGATGATGCCCATGAAAATGATTGGAAAATATAGAAAAGCCGTGCGGGATTTGCATGACTAAGTCTCGACTATGGCGAATGTCGAATGCGGAATCTCGATGGATATGCTTGTGTGTGTGTGTTTGTTTGTGCGTGTGTGTGTGGGGCTTTGGCCAGGCATGAAAATTGCAAAAACCGCAATAACAACAGCAAAAAGCCTCCAACAACAATAACAACTACAACAACAGACGCGGCAACCAACCGCAACGTTTAACAACAAAGAACAACTGAAAGCAGTTGCCGGCTTAAACCACTCCTCCTTCCCCTTCCCCCCACACTGTGCTGGCAGTGCCCTGTCCCATTGTTATTGTTTGTTACGGTTGTATAAATTAAAATGCACACACATGAAAGCACTTGTTCAGACAGTTGAATATTGTTGCTGTTGTTGTTTGCTATTGTTTTTATTGTTGTTGTTTTTAATTTCACCGTGTTTTTTTTTTTGCTGCAGTCAGTTGACAGACAAATCAAGGACATCAATCGTAATGCAAACGAGACGCGCCAAATGCTTAACAATTCAAATTCAAATATTAAATTCTACTGCAATTTAAATTTTGTGCAAAAGCGCATTCTAAGAATACTCAAAAGGCAGCCATAAAAAGAGGGATCTTTTTTTTTTTTGCATTCCCTTTTCTTATTTACCATATTTTTTATGCCTGGCGAAATGGCTTGGAAATTGTATTTGGGAACCGGCTGCAAATATCTAGTTAGGCAAGCACAACAATTTTTGCACCCCTTTTTTTTTGGTTGAGTTTGAGGCATAGATTTTTCAACAAACAAATTGATAGACATAGCCTCCTGATGGCCAGACAAGGACCTGTAGCCCCTCTCACACCCGTCCAGCATCCAATTCCCCGCACCCCGAACATTCCCGTTCGGTTAGCCGCATAAAAGGCAAGCGGGCAGCGTTGAATGTCCACCAGACTGAAGTCCTTTCATACACATTCGAATACATATGTATTTGAATGATGTCTGACAACTGCTGGCTGTATGCATGTTACGCCCACAATCACACACAGACACACACACACACACTCCAAATGACTCACACTCAAACGAATTTCTATTGAATAGTTTGGCAAACAACCGACAAACAAATTTCATTTGCCCTGCATAATCAAATTGTATTAGTTACAAAAGCCCACAAGGGCCAAGAGAGAGGGTGATAGAGAAAGAGAGAAAGACGGAGAGAGAGAGAGAGAGTGAGAGAAAGGGAGTAATAGAGAAAGGAGCGAAAAATTGAAAAGATTGAAATCGTTGTTCGTTTGGATAAAACATATTTTTTTAGGGGTGCCGTAATTAAAAAACATTTGATTTATGCCTATGAATATGCATTGAATGCAAAGATATATATATACTATATATACTACATATATGTATATATATGTGTGAGTATGGGCGTGTCACTTGGCCCAGCCATTCATATTATTTACATTCACATTTGCATTGAGATTTGCATTTTGTCGATAGCTTTCTGACATGCATTCAATGGACTTTTGATTGGCACCCAAATGCAGTTACATTTAATGGCATATCAATTTCAAAAAAGATGTGAAATCTATTCACATGTGGCATACGAATTGAGAAGTTCCATGAATGTTTAATCAAATGCAAAGAATCGGACTCAGATAAATTTACCAAACAACAACAATAAGAAAACCTTTAGATAAACATTAAATTTAAATAATAGTTTAAATTTAGTTTTAAGCAAAACAATAGTTTCATTTTTAGTCTGAGATGTAAATCGAAGTAATTTGTTAAATTTCTATATTATTAATTTTTAAAAATATATTTAGTAATAATTATATTTAATTAACTAAAATATAAACAAAATTTGATAAGCTTACAAAGTTTGCTGTGTGTTTTTGAGCGCTCGAAACTTGCCACTACAAAATGTATACATTTAGATTCAAAAGCAAAATACTAATTTTAGTTGTGCTCTTAAGAGGAATAGCAAATTTTGTAGATTTCATCAAAAGTTGCTTTCTTTACTTTTGCCACTCAAATATTCTGTTGAGCATGGAAAGATGCAGAAACAACGTAGTCCGTTAGTTTTTGGTAGCTGCAACTCAAGCAACTCACAATACAAAAACAACAACAAAAAAAATGTGAAAAACGAAAAACACAAAAAACGAGAAGCAAACACACATTTGCATTTAGTTTAATTATAAAAGTTTCTGCCGCTTGAGGTTTATTTTTGTGTAGTAATTTTTTTAATTAAAAACTATTTTGTAGATGTTGCCACAGTCGCCGAGGCGACAGGACCAAAATAACAAACCGAAAATCGCATCGTATCTGTGTGTTATATCTTTTCTTATAATTGTTCTTCTGTTTTCCCCCCCTGTTTCCTCTCATCTGCAGATACGCCATCGTTTGCCATCTCGCGCACACCTGGCTTTGGTTATCCACTCCGGGAGGGCATCGAAGTTAGCCTCAAATGCGATGTCGACTCGAATCCACCAAGCACGCCACGCTGGCAGAAGGACGACGGTGACACACCGGTAAGTCTTGTAGAACTTATACATACGTTGGCTGCAGCTGCAACAGCTCCAGCAGCTCCAGCAGCTTGAGCTTCAGCCTCGACTCGGCACTGAGTTGGATCTTAGATTTTCGGCTTGCTTTTGTGTGTGTTGTTTTTGATCAAGGAGCAAGTTTTAAATGGATTTTCGTGCCGAGTTGTCGCGAAAAAGTTCTTGGACCAACTATTTGCCTTGCCTTAATTACCAAAAATTGTTTACGCATAAGAACGAAACTCGTTGCTTAACCATCCAGTCCCCTCCTACTCCCCGTACCAACTGCATCTCTCTCGAATTTTTTGACTAACTCTTCCCCTCTCTCTCTCTGTCTGTCTCTCTTACAGGTGCCGCAAACGGGCGACGGTTTCCTCAACTTTACATCGATTAGACGGGAACATTCTGGCTGGTACAAGTGCACATCGAGGCATCTGAACTTTCAATACTCGTCGATTGGCTATTACCTCAGCGTGCGATGTGAGTACACTTCAAATAAATTAGCGCTTGAATGCGTGAAATTGCCTTCGAAAATGGCGCGTGATAATATTTTCGCCATTAGTTCTCATATAATAAAAATATTGTGCACCCCAAAACCAACACCAAAAACGAAAGATAGCTAAAAATGCCAAAAATTTGCTGCGTAGCTTTTACGACACTCGCACATGGTGCGTCCCATCATCAGTTGCCGCATTGCTTGCCCCCCATTTGCCACATATTCATGCCTCATCAGTTGCCACGTTGCATACTTTGAGGCGTTTCGCTACCCTCCATATGCAAAATGTGGCAAATTTCATTGGCATTGGCATTGGCACTGAGACTCAGCGACACTGTCAACCCTCTGTCTGTGACACCCAAGCCGCTGTTCACCACCCCCTCACTTTGCCCTTGCCACACTATTTTTGCTTACGCGCCATTTTGCTGTCAATATTTTCTCGTTTTGCGGCTAAAGATGTTCTCCCTCCTCCTGCTGCAACCCCGCCTGCCATTGAGGTGCCCCATTTTATGCGCTGAACGCGTGTTAATGCTTGTAAATATTTTTATTTTTATTGAATTTATGTCGCTGACAGACGCCACTTTGTAGGCAAATGTTGTCGCTATGTTTGCTGCCTAAAAGCAGCCAGTCAAAAACTTTTTAATTTTTTTTTTTCACGCTAAGCGAAAATAAAATTTGATTAGCTTAATGTGAGTGTGTGTGTCTATGTGTATGTGTGTATGCATGCCAAAAGTAATTTTCAGACTCATTAAATTGCAATGAAATTGTGTGCGAACAGACACATAAATTTGGGGCACAACAGCATGGCAAAAGTGAGATAAATTTGACATCGCAATGCAAAAATCAAGATCTTCACGATCAGTTTACTCGTTTATTCTACTTAAAATATTGTATGTCCAATATAGTCTTTTAACTAACCAAACAATCAACCAAAAGACTTTTCCAAAGTTCTCTGTAAAAGTTTTAAAACTATGAATTTTTAGCAGTGGCAATTCTTACATAATAACATTACATGCAAATGAATTTGTAGGTAGAGTTCTATGGTCTTATCTGGAAATCTCTCACAGAAGATTTAGAGATCACATCACGCCCCACAGGAACTACCCAATCAATATGCCAGCTTCGCTCTATCTTCCTCTTCTCTTCCCCATCCAATAAAGAGGCTACAGTTCGTAAAATTCGCGCTCATCAATCATGACAAACACAAAATGACTGCCAGAAGCCGCTCAAAGCGGAAACTGCAAACAACAAAGGAAAAGGCAGTAAAAGCAAAACCAAAGCAAGGCACACACAAACAACAACAGAAAAAAGAACAAAAAAAAAAGGAAAAGAAAATATTATTGGTAATAACAACTTGACAAAGTGTTGCCACTTTTTTATGCGAATGCTGGCCGCAGGCGCTGCTCCGCCCACAGCTGTCCAAAAGCTGACCCAGGGGAGAGATTTTTCCTCAAGCTTCAAAATGTGTTATGCGTTCAACAAAAACAAGAAAAAAAAAAAGCGAAAAAATGAAAAGGAAAAGCGAAAAGCATCCTGACAGGCGGCTGTCGTTGCTCATTATGGGGAAAACAAATGCTTTATTAATAAAAATAAAAGCGCCCAAAGAGGCCAAAAAGTGAAGTTGGCAACAGAAAACACACAAAACAAAAAAAATACAAGCACAATGCCCTTCTGGGCCGACATATCGACATTTATCGATGATTGATGTGCCAGGCTGGCCATCTCACTCTCACTTGCAGCACATCTCTATCTCTCTCTCCCTCTCTCGCTCTATATCTCTCTCTCTTTTGATTGTCGAAAACTTCTGCCGTTGATTTTGCAGTGAAATCTAATTGTGAGACGTTTGTCGGGGAGTTTTTGGGTTTGGTTTCGAGTTTTGGCAACATGTTAAGCACATAAATCAATTTGTAAAACGTTTACGAAAACTGCCAAATGGCAAATCGAACTGGCAACAGTCGGCATAAGATACGTCAAAAACCTATTCACATTCACATTCACATTCTGTGTGTGCACAGATAAATTTGAAGGCAATATCTATAAGATATAGTATCCGAGGATTAGCTGTCATAAACTAGCAAAGCAGCTGCTCAGCTTTTGATAAATGGCGCTTCAAATCAAAAAATGCCGAGAAAATTTTAAACTGAAGAAAACAAGAAAACTGATAAATCGAAATTTGATTTTAAGCAAGGCCAAGAAGAAGACACCCCCCTCACCCCTTCAGCACCAACAGACGTTTGAATGCGCGCTTAATTGCTGACGATATGTTTTCTAGTGCCGCAGCGCCGCAGCCCCGCAGACCCCTCCTTTATTCCATTGGCCATTGAGCTGGAAAACGCCGTTCAGGTAGCAAAAGAAAACTTTGCTTTCGAGTGCCTGACAAAATGCAATGAAAAAGCAATCAGTGTCCTAGACGACCAAAAACTACAGGACATGCTCAGGACGAATGGCTAAAGTCAACAGCGCGACGTCCATCGTCCATTGTCCAACGTCCAACGTTCCACATCCAACGTTCAACGTTCAACCTGCAACGTCCACGTTTACAAAAGTAGGCAATTTGACGTAGTTTCTCAAAGTTTTGCGCCAGCCACTTTCACGTGATTGATTTGCCGGCTGTGCCGTTAGGAACCACGAAGGACACACAGCAGTAGCTATCATGTCGATGGCCACAGCCACGTGGGCAGTGGTACAAAGGGACGGCTTACGGACGCGCTGAGCTTGTTAAAACGTCGCTAATTTGACACGTACGTCAAACGAGACTGGGCCAAGCAAAAAGTGGCCAGCGATTGGAAGAAGGAGACGCTGCTGCGATTGGCCACAACCGACAGCCGACATGTGTTGAGGTTGAGCTGAAAGGGGAAGAGAAGGAGGTCACTCCTCAGGTATGCCACAGACGGGACGAGTTTGTTTGCCTGCCTCATTAATGAGTTAAAGTTCGAATTGAGGCTAATTAATGTTGAGTGGCTTGCATCATGTTTCCGATGTTTGGCTAACAAAGTGCAATTAGTGAAAGTTTCGGATTAGAAAAATGGGTGTAAAGCAAACTTTGACAGCCATATCGATTGGTTTTCATTTAGTCCGTACGAGTTGTCCTGTCCGCCTTAGGCATGTGTTCAAACTGAGCAGTTTAATTTGCGCTTAACTTTCAACCCAGCTGTATTTGTCAACCATATTTGACGTAGTCTCCCAAGCAGTTTACATGATAAATTTAACAATTACTCAACTATTTTCAGACTTTAAAATACTACTTTTTGTACAACCTTGTTGTGAGTCGAAATGTTGAAGATGCAATTCCTGCTTGTTTTTATCAAATGAAATCTTCTAAAAAGCTAAAGTAGATTTTTAATTCAAAAACAAAGTCTTTCATAGTAACAAAAATCATTGTAATTAATTTACGGTTCCTTATTCATCAACATCAATGGAAAATTACGGAACTTTCTCAATTTGACCTCATCGGCAGGTCCGCAGAGACTTTGGTGGCTGTCGACGTATTAGGGGAAAACCTCGTAAGCAGCACTAAACTAATTTGCCAAGCCAACTGTTATAAAAATGCAACCAATCTTCAAAAACTCTTCCCACCCCCGTACAACGCTCCGTCAGCCCCCGCCCCCACCCTATCGAACACTTCGCTTTGAGACAATAAAGAAAGTACAAAAAAAAAAAATACAACAAACTACAAAACAATGTGAGCAGCATTTGAGAAGCTAAAGCAGTTGAAGGAGATGGTCCCCAATTGGAAAAACACATTTGTCCGCTGGCTCTGAGGGGGCATTACAATAAAATTTAATTTTACACGCTATCGTAAGCATTTCCAAAAACCCCAAACCACCCAACCTCCCACCCATCCAGCAATCTCTTATGCCTCAACTGGCGGCCAGGGCTAATCGGCAATGTCCCTGCGCATGTTATACATTATCCTTTGTCATGCTGGTTATCGCGGTTTAACTTTATCGTTCAGTTTCGTCCTACCACAGCACCCAGGCCCAATATGAAGAATTTTTCTGGCTGTCCTTAGCCCCTCACCAAACCCCTCGCCACAACCAGCTGAAAATACGAGTATGTTGGACATTTTCGGCGCCCCTCCGCTCCCCCTCTTGAATATCTGTGTTTATCGGCGCGCACGATTATTAGTTTTCTGTTTGCTGCTTTTGTTTTTATAGCCAGCGATTACATTTCGGTATATGTTTGTTTGGTCCTTGCTTGGGCTGTTGGCCAAGTTCCTTTTTGGTGGCAGGAGCCAGCATAAAAAGATTTGCAATAAAATTTTATTTGACTTGTTTTTATTTGGCTTCAAATGAGACGCAAAACTCATTTGGTCTTTTTTTTTTTTCTTTCCCTCTTTCTGCCTGGCGCCCACAAGTTAAAGAAATATTAAAAACTCATTTTGGGACAATAATCTTGAATTTTTTATCATGTGAAATAAGCGTGAATCAATGTAAAAAATTATTATAGCTATCAAGTGCATAATGGAAACTGAATGCTTTTAATTCAATATGTAAACAAAAATATGTAATAAGCTTGAAATTATAACTGATAAAAATAGATGTCAAATTCCTAGTATTTCACATATCCCAGTCAAGTTTACAATTTATTTAAGTAGTTTGGTTTTTATATATTCGCCAATGTTCATTTACTTTCTTTGCGCTTTCTTATTACAATTCTCTTTCTGTATTTTATTGTGCTACTCACATGCTGTGCAATCTTCTTCAATTTCTGCTCATTGCAAATTAATCGCGTAGACTGAATACCAAACCCCCAAGATCCATGCAGCAGCTCGAAATTTGTAGTTTTCGCTAGAAACAGCTGAAAATTCTATACATGCTGCAGCGCTATAGAAAAAAATTACAATTTATAACCAAGACACAAACGCAATCAACCCACAGCACCACACACACATAACTCGCCCCCCCTTTCACCCCTCAGCTAACAACCCATTTCTTGCTTCCGCTTGCTTTTTATTAAGCTTGTAAGTTAAGCTGATTCTTGGCAGCAGCAGCAGCAGCAGCAGCAGTTCTTTCAGCTTCATATTCATGAATAAATATGATGATGCATTTTTGTAGACATAAAGTGTAAAGCAAAAACCAGCAGCAACTAATGAAAATTGAAAACTATAGTTTAACAATTGTATCTGCTGAATTGAGAATGCTCAAAAGTAACTTTGACCAACAAATAAAGTGTGAATAAAAAACAAGTTAATAACTTTACAATATGTAAACGACAGCAAATGCGTGTTGGCCGCTTTGAAGGATTTATGATACCAGTAGCACCCATGCAGGACATCCCTTTTGTGTGTTATGTAGTTGTGTGTGTGTGTGTGTGGACATATTGATGTGCCTGATACACTCAGTCTGACGGCTTGAGAAGGGTGCGGCTTACGGGCAGTTTTTTTGGGCTAGCTGTGACTGGCCTGCATTTGGCAGGCAGCAGCACCCAACCCAAAGCCCACACTTGAGAGTCCTTCAGGCTGTCCTGGCAGCGCCGAGCGGTCGGTGCGTTGCGGGACGCAGCGGGGCAGCTACTTGAATCCAACGCCAACATGCTGATGATGATGCTTTATGATTAATGATTGGTGGCGAGAGCGTTGCGAGAATCCACTACAAGCCCAGTCGAGTTGAGTTGCCTCCCCTCGTGGCACTATTTCCCTGAAATATGTTTTGTCTCCCTCTTTCGCTTTTTCTGTCTCTGTCTCTCTATATCTGTCTGGCATATTGATTCCTCTTGTTTGCATTAGTTTTTGTTGTTTGCTCTTTATATTTGTTGCCATCCAGTTGTTCTGCCTCGGATTTATATGCCATGCGGAAGACATTCACGAGTCTTCCTCTTCTCCCACTTCCAGCTCCCATTCCCTGAATCTCTGACGACATATGGACGTTACTTGATGCACATTTGTTTGCTTTTGTTTATTTGCTTTTCTTTACTCCCATTTTTGTTTTGGGACTTGCGGAATGCGTACTTATCAATGGCCATTGAGCAAAGTATGCGTGGAACAAGTGCTGGGAATTATGATATTCTCAGTGAGCAGGAGGAAGTAACAAATCTGAAGAGCAGAACTTCAAAAGATGTTGAATAAACTTGTGTTGAATACTTGGCAGTTTTAAGGGTCTGGCTTAAATGGTGTGTGATTTATGGCTAATAAAAACGCAAGAAATTGAAAATGAAAAATGGGAGTCAAGTTTCTTAAAGTTTAAATAATATGCATTATGTGTAGATACACATTTAATATACCAACATAATGGCATTTATGCTTTTTTAATGTTCATTAATATTTATTTTTTATGGTGTAAAATAATTAATGCCTTTAACTAATTAATTATAGCTGGCGCTGGACTTGCTATTGAGTGCCAGATATCATTTGGCCAAAAGACAGTCAAAGCATTTCCACAGCTTGCGAGTGTTATTAAATAAAATTCTTGAGGTTAATGATCAATATTAATTGGTACAACGATCTAAATAAGAACTGACTATTGCATAGTTACAAAAAATATATAAATAGTATAGCATTTAGTCTTCTTACATAAATTGTAATGTTAAGTTTAAAATACAATCAAATTAAATGCTGATTTTATCTTGCAATACAATGCTCTTATTACTTCCTGCTATTTTATTTCCCTTGTCACCCTTGTGGCTATTATCTGATTTCATAATATATATCAAATGCTTTCCTTTTCAAATTATTTGCCTTTAGTGTAATCGCTCAGCCCCTCAAATTCTATAAATTTTCCCATTTTTCAATTTGCAGTCTCGAGTTTCTTATCAGTCGTCGCTCTCGGAACAGGCCAACAGCTATGTCCATTGACAAATGTCTGTCAGTCGAGCTGAGCTCATTAGACATTTTATAGACAGCCAAACAACACACAGATGAGGAGGGGAAAGGGGGAGATCTTTCATTCATTCTCTCAATTTGCCCTCAGTTTTCACTTGTCAATTTGCGCGGCGTCGCTTTGTCTTCTTCTATTTATTTTTTTTTTCTTCTGTGTTCAAGCAATAAAAAATGTTTATAACTACGTGATTTTGACTAAGCAACACGCCTCTGTACCCAAACCACCCCGTTTCTATTTGCTGCTTCTGCGGCACCATGCCGAGTACATTTTTTCGCTATTGTCAGCAACAAAATTCGCAGGGGTTGTTGACCGCTGTTTCAAGGGTGGTTTGTTTTTTTTTGCACTCCAGATCCATTCATTGCCACCAACTGATTGACATGCTCGACGAAGG
This sequence comes from Drosophila fungiperda, assembly GCA_035042345.1. Lineage (NCBI taxonomy): Eukaryota > Metazoa > Arthropoda > Insecta > Diptera > Drosophilidae > Drosophila > Drosophila fungiperda. The sequence goes on along the minus strand of JAWNLM010000185.1, from coordinate 1,847,785 downwards.
CTCTCGGCTCGAAATGAGCTCACAATTAATTGTTACTTTGGCGTTTCAAATTCTCCTCACCTCACCTCACCACGCCTCCTTTCGCCAACCAACACACCTCTCGCGATTGTGAATCCCAGCACAATTGAAGGAACTTTAAGTGTTTCGCCACTTCTTTAATGTGTGTCTGGGGTGCGTTTTCGTCGTCGTCGTCAAGGGTTGCCTTTAGCCATCCGAACTGACTCTCTCTGCGTAATTAGTAGTTTTTGTTAATTGTGCGGCGAAGGCTAATTTTATGAGCGCTTTGAGGTGCAACCTCAAATTGCCAGACTTTTGAAATGCCGCTGATAAGTGGGCAGCACTTTGTAAGGCTTACACACACACACACACACACACACACACACACACACGCACACCCACACACATATATAGACAATTTGGCTTGGGGTCCTTTGTCATGATTTTCGCCCAGGCATCCACTTGGGCAACTTATTGTTATGATATCCGGACTCAAACAAAAGCCGCACGCTGCATACTCTTAGGCGCACGTCAACGCAAATTGTAATTTATATGTAATATGAACAGAGCCATAAAGTATGTGACACAAAAGGCTGCCTCAAATTTAAAGCACACCAAACACACACGCACACACACACAACACTAGAGACAACACTTATCGTCTTGTTTGCGACACGAGCAACAAATTGCAATACGGCACCCCCAGCAAAATGTTGAACTTTCTGCAAAGCCGGCATTTTGTATTGCAAATTCAGCTTACATTCAGAGTGATATTTAAATAACTTTAGAGAGTAGATTTTAAGGAGTAACGACTTAGACATAAAATATATTCTGATTCTGATTCTGAGAGCATTGTTCAAGTATACATTGTTCTATTATATATATATATATATAATGAATTCAGACAATAGTAAAATTATTATTTTAATAAGATTCTAATTAGGATAAGCTTAATTTTAGTTTGCCTAAGATAATTTAAAATCAGCTTGTTAGCAGTCTATATTCGAACTTCTAACCACATCGTCTATATCTAAATTATAAATACCTTGCTTGATCGTGACACGTCACGTGTCCAGCCTTAGATAACACACACTCAGAATCACACACACTCACATACACACATAACACTCTGTTCTCATTTTTTCGCTCGATGCCCCTCTCTATTTTCACATTTTCGAGTTTGCCTCCGTTAAGCACAAAATATGCGAATATGTCGCATAAATTTGATGTCATTTTGTGCTCGCAGCGAAATTAGAATGAAGTATCGCAATATCTTGTACTTTTTTTTATCTTCCAGCTTCTATTTCTTCACCATAGTATTTATTTATGATTTCGCAATGCTGCTGCTGAAGTTTAGTCAATTTTCCAGCTGGTTGCGCAACGATTTTCACTTTAAGTTCAACTGAGGCAGTGAACCGCCTGAACTTCAATATACTAGTCAGTCAAATCACGCCAAATCGAATGTGCCAACTCATTGTGCGTGCTGCAGAATTACAGCAGCTTCGCTTCGATTCCTGCTCCCGGCCATGAATCAGGTGCTTGTCACTGTTGCCACCAAAGTGTCGCCCACATCCTGTCAAAGCTAGGCGCTGGAGCACAATTTGTTTTGCTTAAGAACTGCCAACTGTTGACTTTCCCATCCATTCGTCGCCCCCCTTTTTGGCCATTTTGTTGTCATTGAAATATTGTCACATTTGACAATTGCTGACAAGCTTATCATATTTTATGCGCTTGCCACACGCAGCACACATGTGTTTGCCCCCCCTTTCCCCCTCCACGCCACAAGCAAAAAGAAAAGTCTTTAAATTTATTATGCAATTTCTTACAATCACTTTTCTGCACATTGCAGATGACTCGGTTGATGTCACATCGGAACCAGATGATCAGGATGTCTCCGTGGCTGCTGCCTCGCATAATCCCAACAAGGGGCAGCTGGAAGTGCAACTCGGTGGCGCTGTCACATTGCAGTGTCCACAAGGTAAGAACATTTTCATAAATTAAAATCACTCGCTGAAATGGCAGTGGTAAAATCTTTAATTGAAACGCTTTCGACTGGAAAAGAGTCTGTTCTCGATTTTATGTCAGGAGGACTGACTACTCGGTCCATGTGGGATGTAGGCATAAAAAAAATATACTTATTCATTTGAACCAATTTACTCAATTTTGCTGTTGCAAAAAGCGTACAGAAATAAATTGTAAAATATACGTCAAAGTAATTGCCAAAATGGTGGCATGAAAGAACTTCAATGAAAGATAAACGTCGAAAATCTAATTAAATTTGAAATTTCGTTCCACTAATTGAGGCACACACAGATCGAAGAGATTCCCACAGAGGCAGACAGTCCGTTGAATGGAGGACGACTATTCATTAATTAGCACAATTGAAAATTAATTATGCGTGCAATTTACTTTGCTCACTTTTTGGGCAACTAACAAATGGCCAACGCAGCCTCGTAATTTCAGTTAGTTGATGTGAGAGGGGGACGGCCGAGGGGTGCGGGTCCCCTCTTTGACAAATGAAAGTGAACGTTTTTTTTTTTTTGTTTTGCTTACGACTCGAGACGCATCAATTAAAGAAATTAAAACTTGCGTGCCAGGGCCAAAGTCAATTAATTAAATTAGAAATGGCGCCCAGTCGCAGAATTATGCAATGGATTTTAATGTATTCCCATCTCTGCTCTGCGTTTAGGCTCCCTGGGCTGCTGGTCACACTTGGATCCAGTGTCGGCGAGGCTGCGTGGCCTCGGCTATGGCAGCTCGCAGCCGACGGGCCAATTCTCGCTCAAGGATGTTATGTACCAGGATGCGGGCACCTACAAATGCGTCGGCCAATCGCTGGCCAACAAGAAAAAGCTCGATGTGCTCCAGAGTGTCATTGTCTCCGTCAAGGGTAAGTCAAATGTGCAAATATCAATTACCAAAGCACTCAAATATTTTCGAATATAATCAAGCATATTTCAAGCAACGTCAATGTCAACGTGACTTAAGAAATTCGACGACTTTTCGACGGCTTTATTATGTGTCCCCCCAACTAAGCTTCACAAAGGACTCAATGCTAAATCCATAGTCCAGTTGGGACAGCCGGGTTTTCCCGCTCTAACTCGAGTAGTTCTATCAATATATATATGTATAGAGCCTACTTTTTTGGGCTTTTGGCAGGTGACAGCAGCGAGTTAAAAACATTAAAAACTTTGACAGCAGTTTTCAGCACGTTGCAAAACAAATGAAAACTTTTGCGTTTCAGCTTTGTGTTAAATATTTTCTCGTCTTTTCTTATTTATTTTACTTTTTCTTTTTGCTGGCTGCTTCTTTTGCTATAACTGCTTTTGGTGGCCTGTCAAAACTTCGACATTTTACTTTGCATGTGATTTTCGCAAAGTTATCCAAAGACTTTATACCTCATTCTGTCGCGTACCCTCCCAGCTCAAACTCTCCATTTATCTCTGTGTCTGTGTTCCTGGCTCAATCTTGTCGCATTGACACTTGTCAAATCTTTGCCTGGGCGTGTGGAAAAACGACGCATGATTGATGACTCGAGACAGAGGCGTGGAGGAGCTGGTTGGCGAGGGGCTTGGAAGCCAATTCCAATCAGCTTTTGCTCAGGCATTGAGAAATTACGTATACGCCATGAATAAAATGTTCAGCTGTAGATGACAACGATGCCGATGCCGCTGCCGTTGTCAATGTTTGAATGTTCGCAAAGAAAAAATGCGAAATCATACGACCGGAAATTAAAGAAAATGCGCACAGCTTTGATTTCATATTGTCAGTTTCCAGCTGCATCAGTAGCTCTGCCCCACTCTGCCCCGCTCTGCTCCTCTCTTCCTCTTTCTCCCACTACCCCTTTCTCTTTCTCTTTGGCTGCATTAAGCTGTCTTCGGGCACAAGTTAAGTGGACACTGAGACAATAAAACTTGCCAAGTGCTGGTTTGCCGGATTGCTGGCATTGGTGGGTTAAGCTGCTGTCAGATGACAGCAGCAGGTCAGGTACTGCCGCAGCTTAGATGGGTTAAGTAGTAGAAGAACCCTCGAGTGCAATACAAACATGGCAGTTGTTCAACAACTGCTGCTGCTGCTGCTGTGGCCAAAGCAATCAAACAAAGTCGCTCAAGAGGACAAAGGAAAGCGGACGGAGGCAGGCAAAACATCTTTAGACGGACAGAGAGAGAGGGAGACACACACACACACTCGTACTCGCACACACACACACACTTATAACGCCTCTGTCCTTGCTCGCATGCAATTTCAAGGTAAGACATTTTGTCATTAAAACTGCGAAATTGAGTGCTGTATAAACAAAATACGCAGTGGGGATCCAGGGAGCCCAGGACACCAAGACTCCCAGACTCCCAGACTCCCGGACTCCCAGACTCTCCTGGCAGCCAAGAGTCAAGGAGTAAAAGATGACAGAGGCGTTGCTGCTAACGCTTAGCGCAAATAAACAACTAAACAGAAAAAGAAGAAGAACACATAGAAGCAGGGGGAAGGAAGCGTGAAATAGTCATATTTATCAAGTGGCAGCAGAGAGCGAGCGGAGTCAAGGATGGGCCAGGATATGCAGGATGTGCGAGAGACAGCAGCTGAAAAGGTGGCAAACAAGTTGAATAAAACCTGTAAGCGCGAACAACGCACACAACAATAGAGATTAAATTTACTTCATACGCCCAGCTGAAAGAGATAGCAATAGACAGAAAGAGAGAGAGAGAGAGAGAGAGAGCGAACGATACATGTTTGGAAATGTGTTTGGTGTGTTGTGCATCGTAGTTAGCCCCTGGGGTAAATGGCTTCACTGTACATGTACTTCCACATCCACATCCACATCCACTTCCAGTTGCACTTGTAGTGCGCCTTGTATTTGTGTTTGCTTCTAAAATTAAACTAAAATTCCAAAAAAAAAAAAAAAAGAAAATAACGCACGAAACTACCAAAAACTGCCAAGCAAAAGTCGAGCAAGTTTCTCCGTCTACAAAGTTTCCGGTTCTTTTTACAATACCCGATTGCAAGATATGTTGAACATGTAGAAGAAGTCGCATTACAAGCGTCAAACTAAAAATTTGTTAGCAAGTATTTTTGTTATTAAAGCAAATCAAATTTAGAAATTTTAGGCAAGTGTTGAGCAGTAAATTAACACACGAGTTGACTATGGATGTAACAAAGATTGTTAAATTAAACAAGCTTCGCTACAGAAAACCACACTTAATTTAACTGCTGCGTATTTAAAGTTCACTCCACTTAATATGCGATGACAGCCTGCCTCTTTGCTAATATTCATGGAGACAGAGACAGAGACAGAGAGAGAGAGACGGAGAAAAAGGACGACAGAACTGGCACCAAAAATATCTTCATTAAACTGCACTTTGTAGCTAATAAAAAATGCTCTCTTCAAGCAGAGTAACTTTTTTGCTGCCAGCAAAAAACAAAAATAAAATAAAATAAAAAATAAATAAAGAAGGGAGAAAGAAATAAAGTGAGTGCAACTTTTGCTGCATTTTGTTTAAATTCCATAAAATAAAATGTAAACAAAAAGCTAGCCAAAATGGGGGCCAAAAAGTAGTGACAAAGTCTACTGAGCTACTTTTGCGCAAGCAGGCAGTTAACATATGCAGACTTAGCCACACCCATACACACACACACACACACACACACGCACACACATTGTCAACACAAACGCCCACATAAAGTTAACGACAAAAAAAAAAAAGTAATGTCGAAGAAGTAGCAGCAGAAGCAGCATAGGAAAAACGTTAAGGAAAACGCAACGGAAAGCCAAAGCCAAAGCGAAAACGTTGCGAAATTGTTAGAGAAAATTGTTATTTAATTTGTGTGAGTGCTGAACATTTTTGCAGCTGCTGCTGCCTCTGCCACTGCCACTGCTGCTGCTGCTCAAGTTTTTGTGAGCGCAAACTTTTTTGGGCCAACATACGCACCAGAAACTTTAACACAAGCATATATTTACTATGCGACTGTATAAGTGCATGCGTAAGTGTGTGTGTGTGTGTGCGTGTGTGTGTGTTGTTGTGTTGGTGGGTGTATTAGTGCTGGTGTGTGGGTAAATAAGTGCACTTTTGCATTGGCTGCTGGCTGGCTGGCAAGCAGCAGAGCTGCAAGACTCGGCGTATCCTTTGCCGTTTCTTCAAAATTCATATGCACATTTATTTTATTCCTTACTTCGTCGTCTGCCCCCTTTGCCCCTTACCCGCTCGCCCTTTCTGGCCCTTCGCTGCATATGCAAGTAGTTGCAGCCGCTGCTTATGTTCTTGTTGCATAATTTGAGGCACCCGCTTAAACGAACCATTTTCCGACAGCGGCTGGCAAGCAACTCCACATCGACTTCATTACTTTGCCACGCCCACAGCAACAAACAACAAACAACAACAACTTATGCATAATGAAGCTTTGTTTTTTCGTGAGTGTTTTTTTTCTGTTGTTGTTGTTTTTTTTTGGGTAGTGGCAACTAATCAGAGGAGTCAGAGAGGACAGCAGCAACCTGCCTGGTCGAATCATTGAGCTGTGCAATTCATATCCTTAATTCTTTGTCCTTTGTTGTCAGCGTTTATCTTTTGCGCTTCTGCCCTGGAATTTGTAATTAAGTGGCGCCTCCTGGTTAGACTAGTGGATTGTCTCCTAAGCAGGTAATCAGCCGCAGAGTTTTCTTTCTTTCTTTCTCGTTTTTTTTGTGTGTGCTTTTGTCATACTTTACTTTGTTGGCATAGTTTTTCGATTGTTGGCTTTGCAATTTGACTTTTAATAAGAAATAATGTTGAAGAACTCTTCTGAATGGTTAAGCAAACGCAGCTGGCGCTTATGTTAAAGGGATGTGGAATCATAGCTGAGTTTGCTCGACTTACAGATACCCATTATTCATGCCAAAAGTAGCGCTAATCAGTAACTTATTTAAAAAACTATTTGAGATTAAAACTATTTTCAATACAGAAAAGCGTCAAAAGTAACAACTGAAATTATAAAAAAAATGGAAAAGAAGAAAAAAAAGGATTTTTTTACGTTTTGCAAAAAATAATGACGATAATTTATTTGATTTAAGTTTTTAATCTTTTTCTGGTGTATTATTATTAATTTTGCAAACAACTATTTTTCAATGAAAATCAATATTTTAAAAAATGTCTCAAGCATTTGGGACTGCCTGCTAGAGTATTGCAATAAACGTCAGCTGTCAGCTGCTAATTTCAGCTTGGCTCTTAGCGATTTTTTGCGGAATTTTTATTACAAAAATGAGCGTATTGCAAAGCGACAGGACTTAAGTGCCGCCTCCTTAAGCAATATGTATATGCCAAACAATCTACCACTTCACAAATTATCAATCTTCTGCCAAACCAAATCCCTCCCCCCAATCCTCAACTCTCCCCCGACTATTCAATGGTTCTTGGCTCATTTCTAATAAAAGTGCCGCGCATATTCCATGCTTAATTTGGAGTTCTTGGGATAAGGCAAGGGGAGCATTTTACTACAACTCCAAGAATATGTGTATATGGGCATAAATATTGCTTTATGCACACACACACTCACACACACTTGAGTGTGTGCCACGCCCCCTTAAGGGGAAGGCGTTGTTTTATGCATGCTAATTTGTTATGTGCATGTTCCTTTTGCCGCATGCCTTTTGATCAACATACAGGCCCACCACATACATGAGTATACAGATGTGCGGCAGAAAGGGAACACTTCCTTCCCCTCTGCACACATACCCCGTAAATATTTTCATTGTCGTTTTTTCTCTCTCTATTTCTTCATTTTCCATGCGTAATTTTTCATCTTGGCAATATTTTTTTTGTTGCGGAATTTGGCACGTTGCTGGCAAATATTGCTTTGTTTCTACTCATTAGGCCAGGCTCAGCTCGGGCGGCTAAAAGCATAAGGCACTCATGTGGTAATATGTCTGCATATGTGTGTGTGCATGTGTGTGCGTGTGTGTGTGTGTTGCCTGCTTCGTTTACCGCCTTTGACGTTTTTCATTTGTGCCTCATTTAAATGGCAATTTATGAGTTTTGGTTCGCGGGCTTTTCAATTTTTCACAGCAGCTGCGCCAAATTGCATGTTAAATGTTTACAGTGAGCTCTCGCTTCTTCTTCCTGGAACCCCTGCACCCCTTCCCCACAACCCAAAACCTTCTGTGAGTGGCACAACCACCTTATTTCGATATCCCATAGCCGCGATTTTGAGCATTAGATAAACGTTTTCTAAATGTACTTTTTGGCGAGGGTTGCTGAGCCACAAACGAAATGAAAATTAAACCCAAATTTGATGCAAACTTCAAAGAGCCGTTTTTCATCAAATCCCACAACAACGAATAAAAAAAAATAGGAAATAACAGAAAAAATAATAACGAAACCAGTGAAACCCTGGGGAATTTCACAATAAATTGTGCATAGTTGAAATACTTCTAGTGGCATATGTAAAATAGCTTTGAAGTTAAACGCATTTTACGCTGTGACTGAGTCAATAAATAAAAAAAAAAAAAAAGTGCTGATTGTGCATTGGCTATAAATACTAGTTAGAAATATTGCAGAAAGATTGCAGAGATAAGAAACTGTTTTCTATGCAATAATGTAAATAGTATAATAAATAATAATTTATATGTAGGCAAAATTGTGTCTTTCTAATAATATTTTGTAGCTTTCTGTTAAAAAGTATAACTTTTCTAAAATCATATTAAATTATTCTTTTATCGTAGTCATTTTTTATTAAGATATACTTTAAGCTTTTGCCTTACTTTAGTTGGCCAATTGCTCTTGAAATGATTATTGCGCCAGCCTAATTTCCTATTATGCAACTTGTGGCTTCAACTTTTATCCAATTTCCGCAGCAATGCTGCAAGGCATAAATGCAGCTCCTTGCTTCTTCTTCTGTGGAATGCGCCTTTAAAATAAATTTTTGGCTTTCCATAGAAAAAACAGTTGCAATGCCAGAAATACTATTTTTGTTCGCCCCCCCCCCCCCTTCTTCTTTTAGCTGAATTTTCTTCTCCCCCTCATCTAAGTTCTACATTACGATTTTTTGGGTGTGTTGTTCTTTGCTGGTTGTCGTCGTCAGCTCTTTCTATTATTTGTGTGTGTGTGTGTGTGTTTGTGTGTTGTCTTTTGCACAAATGCACTCAAGCATTAATTTTTACGCTTCAATTTTCATACAAAACACACACACAGCCAAAATGAGATAGAAACATAGAAACAGAGAGAAAGAGAGAGAGATAAAGAGTTGTAAACTAGGAAAAGGCAACTTGCCATGTTGACTAAATTATCATTTTCCATATGTGTGTGCGAGTGTGTGTGTGTGTGTGTGTATGTCGCCAGTCGTTAGTTAAAATATGAACTCCAAACTTGTCATCAGAGAACTGCAAATGGCCGCCCAAAATGGCCCCAGCTAAAAAATGGCTGACAAGCAGCGTGTAAAAACTTTACAGACAGTGGCAGAAATCATTTTGGGCAGAAAGTGTGTGTGTGTATGTATATAATTTAGTATTAGAGTGTGTGTGTGTGTGTGTGGGTGGTCTGTCTACAACTGCAACGGAAATGAGTTCAAAAAGTTGTGCAAATAGACGCCAACAGACGTCGCAATGTCGCCTAAAGCAACTTGCAACTTCTTGTTACCCGCTCACTAAACCTTCAACCCCTCCACTGCTCAATCCCCTAGCCCTAACCCTAAGCGTCTGCGTGACCGGATATAAGCAGTAAAACAAGTTGACAGCTCACTGAGTTGCATCCTTTGAGCAGCGTCTGTCATTTTGTGCTTGCCGTTTTATGCGTAAACAAATCAAAACTAATTCCCTGACTACTTAAATGCAACCCCCTGCTGCTCAATGCCCCCCTCTCCCCCTTAGAATACCCCTTTCAACATACGCGTTGTTTGAGTCAAAATCGCATATAATATTGAATACATTGACAAAGCAATCGTTATGCAACTGAAATTGCCACTCAAGCATGCAAATTTGCGCCACAAGACATTTGCCAACTGATGTTCCGAGCTTTGCCAGTTAACACACAGGGTGTGAGCTTTTGTTAGCCGCTTTAGTTTATTGCGAATAATAGGGGGCTAAGGGTACTAAGGGCCAGCAGCAGTAGTAGAAGCAGCGAGCCCCCATTGCGATTGGCAGCCCACCAATTGTGCCCTGCGGCAGCCACATTCCCTGGTTTTGCGCCAACTAATAAGCGATGCAGGGCAACTCTCAGTTGCTCTATAATGATGACTCCCACTGTGCAACACAGCAACAGCAACAGAAGCATGCCCCTACCCTTTGCCAATGGACTCAAGTGGATTACGTGGAATTGGCAAAGCTTTTTATTTGCCGCGGCAAACACACACACACAGCTAGACGGGTGGTGCCACTATGACAACGAATTTGGTTTAGGGTTAGAGTTTTGGAGTTGGGTTGGTAAAGCTGCACGCATTGATAATGCAATTTGTCGCAGATGATGGGCATAAATGCCACAAAGGGGTGGCGAGGGGGAGAGAGTGCATGTGGGTGGCATGATTAACATAAGTGCAGACAATGCTCACGGAAATATGTTAACACAATTATCAATCGACAATTTTTTATTAGTTGAAGTGGTCGAATTCTTTGGATTCAGGTCATCAAATTTTGCTCTTTGGATTCGCTTGTATAAAATATTATTTTTTATTGTTTAAGTTTGTCAAATAAACATTTTGCCACTTAAAACTATGTTTAAGAGAATATAAGAATCTTTTTTTTATGTCTAACTAAAATTGGGAGAAGAAAAGATCTTTAAATATATATTTGAAAAGCTTAACTTCGATAAGTTTAAATTTAAATGTGTTTGTTTTTAAAGAAAACCAAATATTAATTTGAGAAAGGATAGCTAAAACAAAAGCTGTTGTCAACTGCTACAAAGCGTATAATATTCAATTTTGTGGTGAATGCGACATTTAGCAGCCATTTCAGTCGATTTTCGAAATATCCGTTTAATGAGCTGCTCACTCATAAAATGTGCAATTTTTGGTGCGCCTAAGGCTATGCAATAAAATTCAAATGCATATTTTAATTGCATTTCGCTGCAGTCGAGTGCCTGTCGCTGCTTGTCCGCTTAACCCGCTACCCGTTCCCCTCTATCTCTCAAAGGCAGCAACGACCCAGTGGAGATAATGCATTAAAATGCTTGCCGTTGTCGTTGTCATTGTACACAGGGCGTAAAGTAATTAAACGCCGCCACCACAAAGCTAATAAAAATGTCAAATGTCAGGCTATAAAGCATAGGCCTGACACATACACAGACTGTTATGGGTGTGTGTGTATGCATAGGTGTGTGTGTGATCTGATTGGTTGCCTGCCGACCGCAGAGTTCACACTCGCATCCATTCGCCACAAATTTGATGAGGCGCCACATAGTGCATTTTAGGTTTCAGGCGACGTTCACGCCCCAATTTCAGGCTTTGACGGCGCCAGGTTTACGCAGCGGTTCCAACTTTAATGGACAAGTTGACTTTATATGTTGCTATTAACTTTATGTTGCACGTTGCAATACAATCATTTAAAAATAAATATAAAAAAATATATATATTGAAATGTGCTGTTTTTAAACCTAGTAGAAAATTCACAGTCAGTTGAAGAGTTATACAAAAAAAATAACGCTTTAAGGCAATTGCCCGCCTTTAGAAACTGGGCCATTAAATATGCCCAAAAGAGACTAAAGCCACTTTGATTTTGTGGTGACCTTAGAGGCAGCGTGGCAAGCAACAAGCAGAAGAAGGGCAATGAAATGGTTAAGGTAAAGTGCAATGAGTGCAAAAAATAAAGAAGTAAAAAAATAAAGTGACAAACTTGTCTAATAAGAACATCGCACGCTGCTTGCCTTAGCAAACGAGAATACTTTCAAATCTGTGTTTGTGTGTGTGTGTTTTGTATTTATTTTTTTTTTTTTTTGCATGTGTGTAAATATCTTTAACCCAAATCTTGAAAATTTACAAAGCGCATTTCTATAGCAGCAACTGCTGTGGCATCATTTCAGCCCCCTTCCAAACCTTGCCACTGCAGCTGGCCCGCTGCCACCCGCCAACTTGCCTCAACCCCTGGTAGCTGGCCCCATTTTGGCGTTGTCAACACAAATTAAGCCAAAATGTGTAACAGTATTTGTAGGGTTAGTCGTGATGCTAGTAGCATTTTCTGTAGTATATTTAAATATGCTCTTTCACTTTCAATATCAAATGAGTGAATGGCAACTTTTTGCCTGGCAGCGAGCAGTCAGTTCACAGATTGCAACTTGTAGATACGTAGATACGTATGTGGAACGTAGTTACTTTTTGGTTTGACTACCCCAAGCCACGCCACGCCACGCCACGCCTCACCTTGCCTTGCCACGCTTCGCCTTGACTTGTGGCACCGCAAAGTTTGCGTTTCCCTCATACACAAAACTAAACTTTGTATGAAGCAGCCCTAACAATCCCTCCCTGGTTTTCTACCTACAATTCGTGCCATGCAAATTGCACAACTTGCCAAAAATGGCTTCACATGTGCCACTTAAAGTTGTGTGTTGTGTGTTAGTTGTGTGTGTGTGTGTTTATGTGTGCCGTGTGGTTTACAAGTTTTAACTTTTTACCTTGCTACCACTTGAAAATTTAATAAATGTTTTCTCTCTTTTTTCTCTCTATTTTTTATTTATTTTTTATTTCTGTTCACTTCTAAAAACACCAAAGTGAGACCCAGAAACTTTTAAGTGATGCTTGCAATATAAATATGCAAACTATCAAATATGTGGTAATCAAAATATGAACACAAAAAAAAACCCGAACACTTAACACACATTCTTGAAAACTGCTTAAAGTTTAAACGGTTTCGAATGCGAAATAATTTAACAAATTAAACGCATAATACAATTCTTATTTCTTTCAAGATAAAAACTAAAACGACAAACTATATAATTTTTCAGTAATATTTTTGTTTTTTGGTGAAAACTTCTTCGCTCTCATATAATTTACAGTCAGCAGATAAATATCTGCATTTATAATATTTTTTTTATAAGCTTACCTGAAGCTTGGGCGCATTTAGGAGCCACTGTCTGACTACAGTTTTTTCCCTAGGGGTGTCAAGACGGACACATCAAAGTGCAAACTGCCAAGGAATACAGGGCCAAAACATGAAAAGGAACAGTAAAAGCAAAAAAAAAACATTACAAAAACAGGGCGAAATAAAACAAAAACTTAACAGACAATTGCAGGTGAGCGCTGCTTAAAGACATTAACAACTGGCAAACATGCCCCTGGGGCCAACAGTCCGACTCGAGTACACACGGATGGGGCAGCAAGAAGTGTTTTTAGATATGAGAAGAGAGGTGTGGGTTGGCGGAAGAGCGAGGGAAATGCTAAAATAACAGGCAATCCGACAGGCAGCAAGTGAAAATAACAATCATAATATTCAATTATGCAATACTTGGGCCCGGGGCCGCAACGGAGCCCAGCTTAGCCTGACCAGAAGCATTTGCCACACTTGCCCCCTTTTCTTTTTTGGTCTGAGCCGTGGCATTGTTATGCTTTTGAATAATTAATAAAACATTGTGTGCACTTAATGCAAAAAAGGGCAGCAAATAAAATTAACAAAACAAAATGCTGCACACAACAAAATGCCAGCTGCGACTTGCCACTTTGCCACTTGCTGCAAATTGAAATTACGTGCAAAGCTTTGGCAATCAAAAAAAGGGATTTTGTTAGCCATTTGTCGCGTGCCCTACTGCAATTGTGTGTCTATTTGTGTGTCTATTTGTGTGTGTAGGTGTGTGTAGGTGTGTGTGTGTGTGCGGCCTACCTTGAGACGATTTTAATTGATTTTATCGCGCACTGTTTGTCGTTCGCCTTGAATTATAGATAAGTTTCCTAAAAACAAAACAAAACCGAACAGATTCGACCGCTTTCAAAGAATTCCAGATTTGTCTTAAGTTTACCAACTTTTTGCCACCTAAGCACAAACTGCTTAAAAATTAATGAGCCACTTCCAAAAGAGGTCGCCAATCACCAAGAAGGTTGCCTTTGTGGTTGAGTTCCACCCAACCAACTAAATAAACATCAACTTTGTCATTTCGTTGAGGGTTTTGTTAATCTGAACACGCATTAGATGAAAGCAGCTGCTTCTAAAAGTACTTAACACTTTTCAATTGAATGTACATAATTATTTTCAATTTAAGCCAGTTTTTCTTATAGTATGAATAAAATCGAGTAAAGAGAATAACCTCAAAATTGAAGTGCTTGAAAAACTATGACACAGTCAAATTGCAGTCAATCAATTTTGTGTAAAATTCACAACCACAAAAAATTGATTGCTCTTTTATTCCTAGTTTCGCTAGGTGACCCACATTTTCGTCAATTAAAAAGCATTTTTCAGTTAGCTTTTCAATGCCATTTTACGCATGTTAAGAAAGCGCCGCCACAGCAATGAAAGAGCCAAATGGAATTTGGGACAAATTCCAATTTTCGCACAATATTCAAAAGGGAAGCGCCACAGAGCTCGCTGCAAAGTGTAAAAACAATAAGAGGCAAGAAGAGATGCAACAAGATGGCCAAGCACTTTAACAAGAAGCCAACGAAGAAAAAGAGAAGTAGAGGGAGGGGGCGTGCAAGGGGTGTGCAGTTATAGAGAGGTAGAATTTCGAATGGGACTGGCCAAAGTAATTGCAACACGCGAACGAATGCGAAAATTCAATTATTTTCGGTCATTACTATTTTTTTCAACGTTTCAAAACGACTCGAGTGCGTTTTCCAGCACTGTTCGCTTTGTTTGTTCGTCTCTGCTCTTCTCCCTTCGCCCGCTCAACCCACGCACTTTATGCAAAAGCGCAACAACAACAACAAAAAATTTCCGCGACGTGCAATCAATGTGGCACTGTTCCCCCCACTCCATCGCTGAGGCGGCCAGCGAGCACTCGACAACATTTTGCAACCCTGTCATTTTGGCACTGGCTCGTCCATTGTCTGCCCAGTTGGGCGACGGGCCGCCAGAGTGTTGCAAAACGTTTTTGTTGCAGTTGTTGTTGTTGTTCTTGTTGTTGTTGTTGTTGCTGCTGTTGCTCTTGCTGCACCTCTTGCAAACTTTTGCTCACACAAAAGCCAACTACAAAAATTAAGTTAACTTTTTCGAGCAACGGGAATTGAGTAATTTTCAGCTATAAAACTTTATTATGTTTGGGGCCAGGGCTGCAATGTTCATTGTTATTCTTGTTGCTGTTGTTGTTGCTGCTGCTTCTGTTGTTGTTGTGCTTTTTCAACAATTGTAGTACATGCCAACTAGTTGTTATTGTTTAAATGTTAATTTTACTCTAGCTGTAAGTGTTTTCCATTTTGGGCAACAAGATGCAAGCGCTTGTTGCCCCCAAAAAAAAAAAGTTGCACGCCTCAAAAGTAGGCAAAGCATGCAAAGTGTATTGTGAAAACAAAAGCAGCCTTCGCCTCACCTCAAAATGGACCCTCCACTGGTAGCAGTAGCGAAATTGCATTAATTAAGAACATACCCTTAACTAAAGTTTCTTAACTTTAAAATATTCTGAATCTGTATTCAGCATAAGTATTTCATTAATTTTAAGAATTTATTTTCAAGCTTCTTTTTAACTGACTTATCAAGGCTTAACTTTAAATAATTAAAAATATATATTAAATGGCAAATGCGGAAAGCATAATATTCATTTCAATGAACAAAACCCATTTCGAGCCAGCTCTTTTGACATTTGTAATCAGTGCCATCTTGCCTTTTAACTTTTTACCCCAGCTTTCCCACCTCTTCCAGCTCTCCTCTCCTCTTCACATCATGAAAATTAGTCTGTATCGCATTTTCTATTTGACACTTTCCACTCCATTCATTTTTGTTGCCCAAACCAAACCAAACCAAAGCAAACTCAAAACTCATTTCATTTAGCGCCTAGCGTTTAAATCAAATTAAAAATCGCACCAATGACCAGGCGCTGACCCTGGGGCCATACCCCCAATGGTGATGTTGCCACCTGAGCTGCGTGGGGTAGAATGCTGCCACACGGCTCAGTGGCTGCAAATCAAAATAAAATGTAAATCTCTCTTTGTGGAGGGGGGGGTTTAGGGCGCTGGGTCGGTCTGAAATCAGTTTTAGCTGTCAAATAAATTACATTTCTTTTTTGCGTCTGTGGGTTTTGTTGGTGGCACTGTTGTCAGCTGCCTCAAACAGGGGCAACAAAATGGCGCTGAACGCATAATTTAGTAGTCTCATCCTTGGTTAAACACACTCACACACACACACACACACACATACACACACAACCCTGCTGCTGGCAAGCATTCACTTGGTTTAATTGATTTTACAGTTAGTCTCTGGTAGGGTTGGGGGTGGGGTAGTGGCTTGGGAAGTTTTCGAGAGTTATAAATTTGGCAAGTGTCGATGGGCGTTTCGATTTGTTTTGGCTTGCGTCTGCCGGCAAAACTGAGAATGAGTGCGCTGGGCGCTGGCAACCCCGGCGAACACTCATTTGCACTTAACACTTTTGGCCATTTTGTTTGCCGAGCCGCCATTGTTGTGCGCTCGCTGGTTAAATAAAATGTTTAAGTTTATTTGCGAAGCTCTTGTATCTCTGACGCGCCCCCACACTCTCTCGCCCCACTCGCTCCCTGTCCTGCGGGGCATTGATGTGGAAAATTGCAAAATTTTCGTGCCTTTCGATAATTAAATATGTTGCCAGCCGGAGTTTGGGTACACATGTGTCTAATTGGATTGTCGCACAGTGTTGGCTAACGTCACATTTGGCAACCAAACTCTCAGCTCGCTCAGCTCAATTCAACTCAACGCCTAAATCCTCCACATGTGACCCACATAAGTTGCACATTGAAACACGCACGAAATTCGTGGAAAAACTTTTTAATGAAGTTTCGACGTTCTTAAAAACTTTCCGTTCAACGACATGTTATTCGCTATTTATTTTGATATCTCTCCCCCTTAGCACAACAGTTGCACAACACTGGCTAAGCGGCACATTTTGTATTTGATACGCTTTTAATTAGTGGCAATGGCTCTGCCACTAGAACTTTTCCCGTCTCTCGCAGCTGACACGCATTCGAGGGATACAGTTGTGTTTATAGCCAGCTTAGCTAAAGTACAGTTGCGTTCGAGTTGGCTTAGCAACGGTTCAACAGTTCAGCGTTGCTAAGCGAACTTTAGCATTTCTCAAACACTGAACCAAAGTTTGAAGCGAGATAATAACGCATTATACTAGCAAATGTATAAAAATCTAGCAAAAAATATATACTACTTGCAGAAACATTTGCAATTTAGAATATGTTTTAATTCTCAATCATTGGAAAAAAAAAAATAGTGCATCTGACTCGAACTCGTAAAATTTTTGTCATTCGACTATAAAAAATACATTCTTAATCATGGTTTGACTTCACTAAAGAAAATTTTCCATTACAAATCTGCCCATTTTTGTCATAAATGTCACATTACTGCCCCTCAAATTATTTGATGTAAGGCTAAGCACCTCAGCCTTTCTCAATTAAAATGCCATAAATCTATAACTGGTGATTAAAAATTGAAAAATTCTTTATATCGCAGAAGCCTCATCTTTCTCAATTTTTTTTGACTCTCAAAAAGAGCTGAAGTTCAAAGCTGATTTCAAATTCGTCAAAACTGATCGGGTTTTAAAATATTATGACTCTTTAATCGTCATTTAACACATTAAATAAAAAACTACATTTAAATATAGAAACGCAATTCTGGCTCGATTTCATTGCTTAATTCATATCCTTAAAATGTTCAACACTTTTGATTGCCATAACATAATCCAAATAGATGCAGTTCTTCTTCCCAATTCTTAACTAAAGTTTTTATAATTAATCCTAACAATTTCGGTTTTTCTCTCTAGGTTCGCCCACAGTTGTTGCATTGAATGCGACGCCCGTTGCCTATCCGGGATCTCCGTTGCACTTGAATGTTGAGTTTTGTGCCAATCCGCCAGCGCATGCCGCACGCTGGTTGCACGGCGATCGCGTCTTTACGCCGGGCAATCAATATGGCAGCACAGTGCTGGCCTACTCGGTCAAGGTAACCCAATCTGAGCAAGCTTTAAAGTTTGGCAAATCTTTATATGTTTTTTTTTTGTATTCTCTAACAGGATCTACCCACACCGTACTGCAAGGAGGCGCGCTTAACGTATGTCAGCATGCACGAGCGGGTGCCGAGGACTTTCTACTTTATTGTGTCGACGCCAGGTGGCGTTGCTGAGGCCGTGTTCAATGTGAACTTTACAAAGCGCCACCGGCAAATGTCAAACACCATCGATGACGACGAGGAGGAGGAACTCAACAGACCCGAGCAAATACACTTTCCGGTCTTCAGCAATAATACGGCAAGCGGACGCGGCTTTGAGCTGGCTTTGGCTTTGACTCTCATTGGTGCAACGCTGCTGCATTCTCATTAACTTTAAGAGTGTGTGCAACAGAGAGGGACAGTATTTAATTGTGTAAGCGTGTGAATGAATGAGCGCGAGACAGAGAGAAAGAAAGAGCAAGATAGAGAGAGAGAGAATGCTGACTATTAACGCATGCAAATTATTATGCTATGTACTACTACGTACTACCCTCTATGTCTAAGCGCATATATACATACTAACATACATATATCTACTATATATATGTATATATATATATATATATACATACGATATGTATTACCTATATGCCATATTGCCCACAATTACTACTACTACTACTACTGCAACCACTATTCTAACGCTATTTGTATGTGTATTTGTAACCAATTAGCAAAGCCATGAAAATCAAATTATGCCACTTAAAACCCTAAGCTAAGCCCCTATCCAAAACAAAAAACACCCACTAAGAACTAATCCAGACTCATACACACACAAAACATACACACACACTCTCATACACCTTGTAGTCATCTAAGTTTGGCAACTTTAACATTTTACTCAGACATAAGCCACATCCCATCCTAATACTCAATATTTTTACTGTAACTCTAAGTGTATCTGTATCTGTAACTGTATCTGTAACTGTATTTGTGTCAGTGTGTACGTGTGTAGTACTTAGTAGCAGCGCTTAACTTGAATGCCAAATAGTAAAAAACAACAAAAAAAAATCAACAAAAAAAATATTATATATACATACAAAGTTATTTAAAGAATTTTTTTGGATTTGGATTCATCTATTGTTAAATAGTTAATCCATGCATAATTATTGTACTTTAAGTTCCTTTTTCGAAAAAACAAGCTAGAAACTTGCAAAGCGACTGATTTTTGTTAAATATTTTTGAGGCAATTAGTGTTAGAGATAAATAGCAGGCGAGTGTTAGAAAGAGAGAGAACGATGAGTTTAACTATACTTTAATGTAAATGAAAAGCAAGTAACTTACCAGGCACGAACAAATTCCTTCCATTTGAATTTTTGCGCATTCGAATAGCCAAAAAAACATATATATATATATAAACATATATATAAACAAGCTGTAAGATATTTTGAAAACAAAATTTAACTTATAAATTTTAAAATTTGATAATTAATACAAATTGTTTAAAATTAAAAATATTTTAAGCAGAAAATTAATAAATATTTTCAAAATCAGGATTTTCAAAATTAAATTATGATATCTGGATTCTTAATAACCTGTTTAATTTTCAGTTATGTGTTGTATTTTTCCTGAACTTTATTTTACATAATTTTCAAGGACCAAACACTCTTAAAATGCATTCTAAAATGCATATTTTAATAATTCAAATACTTATAATCAAAATGAAAATTAGCTCCAAAAAAAAACCCTCCACACACAAAAAAAAACCAATACAAAAATGTACATAAAGGTTCAAGTAGCAATTTGCTCAAAACAAAACTAAATAAAGGAAAAAAAAAACCAATTTAATAAAATTAAGCGCAAACATATTTAAATATGCAGAACAATATTATATAGCAAGTGTTAAATGTTGTTTGAAAATGAAAATCCCAAGTAGAAACTTAAAAAGTGCATACAAATTATTAAAAAGCAAAATGAATAAAAATATAAATATATATTAAATAAAAAAAAACGAAATATTTATATGTAATATAACAAAACTCAAACTAAGCGCTATTGTAAAATAATTAATTTCAATATCCCTATAAAGAGCTGGCGAAAAACCTTTTTGCGCGCTGAATTTGTGTATAAAGCCAAAGCTTTTGTAATTTATTTCATAGAACATGTTAGCCATATAGTCGTATATATCGTATGCGCAATTTGAAGTACTAGCTATTTTTAAGAGATCAATGTAAAAATCAACAAGAATTACTTAGAAGAACCTAACGCCAATTTAAGCAGAATTTGAATTGCAAAACGCTAACATTTGCGCAGAGTTCCAAGAATTCCGCAACAACAACAAATACAAATACAAAATAAAAAAACGAACAAATGAAAAGCGTTTTATGCATTGTAAAATTATAATTTCAAATTTAATTAGAAATATGCCAATATGCATATATGGATAGCCTAACTGTATGTGTGCCATGTAAAGTTGAGTTAAGAGTTTTTTGGTTTTTATAAAGAAGAATTTGCAAATTGTATTAACAAAAAGCAAAAACAAACACGTCGTCATGTTAACTAACAAAATTAATTATTAACAAAAGAACATTATGGTATTATATACATCCATATATATATATATATATAGCATATGATTATGATATATGATATATGTATATTACAAAGAGTGGTCAAATGCATATTGTATTTATTATATATGATGATTATGATAATATTTACAAAATATTATTTAGACATAAAACAACAACCACAACAAACAAAAACAAATCACACATAAAACTATAATATTTAGTTGATAAGAGGAAAAAATAAAAAAAAACAACAAAATGTGGCAAATTAATTTTTAAATATTACATAATATATAAAAGTTAAAAAAAAAAACGAAAGAAATCGCAGTTCATTTGTAGTGCAAATAAATGTGTTGACAAAAAAAATAAGAAAAATAAAAATATGCATACGAGATTAAAAGAATACGAGAATACAATAAGCAAAGGTTTAAGTCATAGGCCCAAGATAAAAGTAACAACCACCAAACAAATTTTTAGCAGTACGATTACGAAAACTAATGAACTTTTGGGCCAGAGCAAGCCCAGGACGAGCAGAAAATTAAATCAAAAGGCACATAAAACCAAAAAAATGAAAAGAGGAAAAAACATATACATAAAACAATAAATAAAGATCAGACCATGCCCGAAAAACGTCAAAATCAAATGCTAGGGTCAACAGTAGGGCCAACAAATAACTGTTAACTTTAAGAGACAGATTAAAAAACTGCAACAAGAGATGACCGTAAAAATTTACAAGTTTAAGACACAAAGCAACAGACAACATAGCCAATTTAGCATAAAATAAAAAGCAAAGCAAATGACAAAAAACAGACAAACAAAGAAATGAACATGAAATAAAATTTAAAAATAAAAATGCAAAATAAATTATTTGCAGCGCATTTTTTATGGTGGGGAGAAAGGAGTTAACCAAATATTGGTGGACATTTTTTTTATTCACTTCAAAGATAAATTTCTGATTTTGTGGAAGAATATCAAAAAAAAAACCCAAGAAACGTGAGTATATAAAAAGATAACTCTGCAATTGCATATTTGATTCAATGTGAAAATCATCTGTGGCATGCCAACAATTGAAAGCAAATCTCAATCAATAATTTAGAATGATCTGCACGAGGCAGGGTATGCGTAACAATTGGCAGCGAACGTGCTACTTGAAATGCTAATGAAATTCAGCAAAGATTGCAAAAGTATGCTTGCAACATTTTGCGAGCAACCAACCAGCATCCAATTGCATCAATATCAATCACAAAGGCTGCACCCCACCAACGAAAGGGAAAGGCCACATCGCGTCAGAATCGCAGGGGGCGGCGAAGTGAGGTACGGCAGGGTACACTGTGGGGCAATGCAGACGATTCCGGTTTTCATTTCGTGCATTGGCCAAATCCGTTGTCAACACGGCTTGTTGTTGTTGTTGTTGTTGTTATTGTTGTGCCTCCGCGTCTGGCCGTGTGGAGTGTTCAGGTTTATTACTTTGAAATCAAAAGTACAACGACACCGCAGGACGGCATGGCCAATGGCAAATGGCAACGAATATGTATATGCGAATATATGGTCATGTGGCGACGACACTGCTACACTTTTTGGCCTAAAGAGTTGGCCAGGCCAACCTGTTTGCCTGACAACATCAACATCAACGGCATTGATAACAACGACAAGCAGGCTGGCTGGCAGGCAGGCAGGCAACCTGGCTGGGCTAACAGAGAGGCTGTTAGCCGGTTTCTGCCACTTTGCGGCGCTAATGACGGCCAAGGCGCCAGATTACACGAGTTGCCAGCGAGTCAGTGCAGCGGGGGCGTACCGTACCGGTCCTCCCCTAGCCGCTTTTATCAAATTCAAAATGCCTAGTTTATCTACTGTGTGCTGGCAATGACCAATTGAAATTCCTTAATCGAGTGGAATAAACTCGTACACTGCAAAAAAAAAAAAAAACACCTTTGTCTGCATATATAATATATTGGCGTGTTTTAGAGATAGATATAGATAGATAAAAATATATATACAGATTCCCATAGAGTAAGAAAAAGAGAGCCAGAAAAATTGAGAAGTGAGAGAGATAATCAGAGATAAGTTTTTAAGCTAAACTAAATAAAATATGAATTTAACTTAATACATTAAATTATAACCCACATTTTTGTTGAGTGTAACGGCGATGGGGACACAAATGTGGCCAAGATGAATGACGACAAGCAGCGCCAAAGTCGACGCACGCGCCAAAAGTGCCACGGCTTAGCAAAAGGTGCACTGCATCAGTCAGTTGAAGTGGTGGAAGAGGAGGTGAGCTGCACAAGTGGGGGGGGGGAGGAGGTACACACTGAAATGCTGCAAATATCCGCAATTGCCAATTGGCATTGCTGCGCACATTTCTTTTTAATTGTTGTCATGAGCAAAGCAAGAAAAATCGAGCAAAAAAAAAAACTGAAAACCGGCTGCCCAGTTGCCAATTGGCAGCGGTATTCGCATCTTTTATTTGTTTATGATACGTTCCTCGTGGCAGGAACAACAAATGCAACAAATAATATGATGATAAAACCAAAAATGCAAAAAGCAACAATTATGTATGAATATCCATATATCCATAAAATTGCGCACTTTATGGTGTGCGGTCGGGCCAAAAGTGAATCAAACGATTGATTCATGAATGCATTCACCAATAATGAGTGAGTGTGTGTTGTGGGGGCACTTTTTTTTTATAAGGCGTGGCTGTTGCTGCGCCTTAATAGGAGATTGCTAACTTGGCTTACCGCCTTTTTTTGCGGTGGCTAATATTGATGAAGTTATCGCAATTATTTGGCTTATGGTGAAATCGTACAATTTGGCATTAGGGGAAGTGGCTGTTATTAAACATATATATGAGTGTGTATGTGTGTGTGTGTGGTTACATTTTTGTTTAAAAAATCATTACTCATAATAATCATAGTAATTTCTGTACTGACAAACAAATGTGAGAGTAAGTAGAAAACAACTGAACTGAACAACCAGAGTTGGAGTATTTTTTTTATACAAATATAATTACATTAAACATATATTTTTATAATCAACTGTATACATTAAACCTTATTAAAACGGTAAAAGTCTCTTTAGTAAAAGACGAAAGACGGTTAATGAAATCCCTACGCGACTCAAATTATATATACAAGGAAACATAAAGAAAATAATTGACCTGTAGTCAGCGAAAACATATTTAAAATACATATATACAAAAAGGATGGGAGAGAAATCCCTCAATGAAATCTTAATGAAATCGTTTCATTCATTGTTTTTATTTCTTTGTTTCTTTTATGTGAAAATTATTTTTTATTTGCTTCAACGAGCATTTAAAGCAATTAATGCAGTTATACTTAATTTTATTGACCACTTCACCCAAGCGCTACTTTGGGGCTGGTTATGCAATCTTGGCTCTTGGATCACTTTTCAATATACGCACTTTTTATGCCTACGAATTTATTAAGTTCAGCCAAGCGGTTCGACTCTTTGGCGACTTTAAACGCACATAAAACGCTGACAATTAATTTATTTTCTGTTTCGGCATTGCACTTTTCTTTTTCGTTATCATCATAATTACCATCATCCGCATCATCATCATCTTCATCATCATCGACATCGACATCGACATCGTCATCTGCTCATTGGCGCACGCACAAATAATTTTTCATACACTTTTATGAAATTTCACAGTTCAATTAATGCATTTTAATTTTAACTTTATTTTCCAATTTACTTCACACAGTTAAACGAGCGACGCGGCAAAACCATCCAACAACTGGCCAATAAAAAAAAGGCGTACAAAACTGGCATAAAGATTGAAAAAAAATAAAAATTAAAAAAAAATTGAATGCTCATCGTTTGCTGGAAATATACGAATATACAAAAATTGTTAACGCAAAATGAAAAATGGTCTTTGATTGATTGTTGCAAAATTGGCTTTTGGTTTAAGTCTGTCCGTTGCCTTCAACTCCACCCACCACTCAAATTTCCGCCCTCCGCCCTCCCCTGCCTCATTCATTGTAATTACCTTTTGGGTCATTTTATTTGCCCAGCGCACTTAATTAGCACAGCCAAATGGGCGGCCAGTACTGATTGGCCATAACGCTCGGATAGCCATTTTGGGAAATACAATAAGTAAATACCAGAAATAAAATTAAATAAATTGCTTTTAATAGAATTTCCGCAGTTTTCGCTGGGCTTTTATATTAATAAATTAACTGCTGAGCTGAGCGTTGAAGCTTTTCAATAATTTCCTTTGCAATTTTTCTCCGATTTTGTTCTTCGGTTTCCCAGGCGACAAGTTTGACCATGCGGAAGGAAGTTTTTTATGTTAGCCAGCAATGCAACACCAACAACACTTAAAGTTCACTATTGTTACAGTTTCACCAAATGCTGAGACTGCAAAAATTAGCCACCTATGGCCAGAGTTGGCCAACTAAACGAGAAAGCGGGGAGGATAGAGAGAGAGAGGGGTGGGGAGGGGCGCGGCCTTTGCAACTCATGATTCGCATTTCCTATAACAAAAGTATTCACATGCTCAACTCTTGGCTTAGTTGCATAATCTTCGTCTTCCAGTCTCGCGCTTTTTAATCATATTTGTCTGCCACACACACGCACACACACACAGTCTGTGCGACTTTTCAGTTAGCCATGCATTTGGGTGTGCGGAAGACGAGAGGAAACGCCATCAAAATGACACCAAGCACAGCAAATTTGGTGAAAGCCAAAAATTTCCAGCAATTAATAATTTCATATGGGGCAAGTAGCATGCATCATTCTCACTCAGCTGACATTAATGAGAAGCATTAGATAGCTAGAGCTCCATAAAGATCTAAGATTTAAAGCAATTGTGAAAGCATAATAAAACTAAAAACATGTTTAAATCTAAGTGCATTTAAAACTTAAGGCGATTGTGATGAAGATAAATAGCGAGTTACCTAATAACTATTTATATAATAGTTTACAAGAATCTATTAATATATTTATATATTATAATTTCTTTAATTTGAAATAAGCATTTTGCTAAAAAAAAAAAGCTGTACGTTTCTCGGATGAAAAAAATCATTGGATTTTTTGGTTCGATTTATATTTTCATTTATAGCAACTTGGAAAGTGACACAGGGACAACACCTGACAAATGTGTTATTTATGATTATCGTATTTATCTGGCAGTTCGAGTATCTAAGCGAAAGCCAAATTAAAAAAGATTATCAAGCATAATCTTAGCTAAGCCATAAATATATTTATATATAAAAAAATGCAAATAAATATGCAATAAATGAAACTGTTTGGCCCCCAGCATAAATAAACACAAATCAATTGCGCCGATCGGCAGCTGGAGAGATGCATAAAATGATGTGATTAGCTGCCACGTAGCCCCAAAGCGTTTGGCCAATGAATCAATCAGTTTCAAGACGTCAAATGCCTGACAAGAAAAGCAACAAAATCTGTCGAATGCGGCTCATTAAAAATTAATGGGATTAATAAAAACAGACCGTGAAAAAGACATGGCAAAAACAATGCGAGCAACAAAAAACTGCAATACTCATAAATAGTGGCGCAGGTGTAATAACTATATGCGATAATAGTCGAAAATAAAATAAAATAAAATAAAGTGCTCAAATAGCTGAGGGCAAACTGTGTGTTAACAAATGCCAAATGACAAGGGCTTTCACTGGCGAACTTTTGATGCAGCGCAGCTTGTTGTTGCTGCTGTTGTTGTTGTTGTTGTTGTTGTTGTTGTTGTTGTTGTTAATGTTGATGTGTTTTCCACACAATTGGCCAAAGCGACTAAAAACCTGTTGCACAGTTTTCCCGCATATGCTTTTTGGCAGGGTCAATGCTGCCGTAGAAAGCCATAAAAACAAAAATGTCATTGAAAAGGCGGCAGTGAGCAGAAGCGATCGACAGAGACAGCGAAAGACAGAGAGAGATAGAGAGACGAAATGGAGAGAAAGAGGAAGAGAGAGGGGTATAGCAGCGCTTGCGCAATCGCTGGATGGACAAGTTTGGTGCTACACTTTAAGGATCGACAGACAGCAGCAGCAGCAACTGCAACAGCAGCAGCAGCAACAACAACAACAACAACTGCAACTGCAACTTCAATAACAACTTCGACTTCGACTTTGAGTCCACCGAAGACGACGTCGACGACGACGGCGATCGAAAAGAAAACGAAATGCTCGAACCACAACGGTTTCACTTTCATTCGCAACGCGAACGCGCAGCTGACAGGGTCGCCCAACTTGAGTGCTCCCCGCACCACCCCCCACACAAAAGCAGCAAAGTCGTCTAAACGAAAACTGTATTAAAATCCAATACTTTTTCACATTGTGCACTGCTCAAGCAATCAAGTGAATTACTTGCATTCTAAAGTTTCAAAACGAGTGTCAATTTATATGTGTGTGTTTCTTGTGATTAAAAGTGTGTTGTAATTGTGCGGCAATTGGCATAAATAATTAAGTGTTTTAATTGCAAACAAATCGCTTGAAATATTTAATGGATGCAGGTAAATTAATAATCATATTAAATGCACATTAAGCGTGGCAAAATCGATTTTTATTATAAATTCATTTGTTGCACTGTTCTACTAAAAATTGCTAAAGAATTTAACTGGAGCAATTAAATATTCAAATCGTTACAAAACAAAATATTACATTGAATAATAATAGTGATGCAATTAAATGTAAATCACGTTTTATACATTGTAAAATAAGATGAATTTGCTATTCGAAAAGTCCCCAACTCCCCTATTACGTTTCCAATTATAATACAAATAGTATTAAAAAAAATAAATGGTGTGAAATGATTATTTCCCTTCAAATATTATGACCTTTCCAAATCGTTTCAATAATTTTTAAAATTATTTACAGGAAACACTTAATCTAAGTTTTAAAAAATAAATTCGCATTAAACATGATTGAAAATAATTGACAATCTGTTAGGCAACATTTAATAATACCTGCCAAAAAACAATCAAAAAGTGAAAGGTCCAATTCCAATTTATATTCGCGAAAATAAACATTGAATTTAAGCTGATTTTCAGCAAGCAGCGAAATATCAATAGTTTGAGTAATGACTTCATTTAAAATACCATTTGAACTCTGGAGTCGTGAGTGTAAATTAAAATGAGAGTATTATTATTTGGAAAACTAATCTGGAGTAGAAATAAATTATGATAAAGTTGACTAGGCGTTTTTGGCTGCACCTGTTTTCACAAAATTAATCTACTTGATTTGTTGCCGCAGTCGTTGTTGTTGTTGTTGTAGTTGTTGCTGTTGTTGTTGTTGGACTAAAACCCGATGCAGCGGCTAAGTGCATTGTAAGTGCCTCGGGCCTAACATGAATGCGGCAAGTGAAATATGTTTTGGCATGCATATTTAATGCCTATCAAAACACAACAACGACAACGACAGCAACAACAACAACAACAACAAAAACAGCAACAACAACAGCAGGCAATAACTATGTGAAAACCCGTACCGAACCATTTTAAACGCCATCAATTTCAATTTTCCAAATTAAACGTGCATTCGTCCGAGGACCGAAAACTGAGGACTGAGGAATGAGGAATGAGGACTGCGGCCTTTTAGCTCTCTCAGCTCTCAGCACTCATCACTCGGTGCGGCTGTCGGGCGAGCTCTTGGCCAGCAAATAATTAATAATTCATTACATTGCGGCAATTGCAATGACATAAGCCCAAAGCGAACACACTCAGAAAACAGCCAAGTTCAACAACCAAGCAAGCATCTCGCAGCTAAAAAGCAACAATTTGCGAATCTTTAGGGAAAATGCATGCGAAAGAGAAAGAAAAACACCAACACTAAAATCCAATAAAGAAAAAAATATCGGTGAAAAACTAGTGAAGCCACTTAGGAAAAATGAGCGTCAAAGTTATCACTGAAAATCAAATAGGCATCGACTGAAGACTGAAGACTCCTCTCTTTTCATGTCCATTTCAACGGTTTTTCGTTTGTGGCTTACTGGCTTGACGACTTGCCGTTAAATGTTTCACATTTGTGGAATGCGTCGCTTTTGCTTTTATGTTTCGCTTTTTTATGTTTTTGTGGGGTTATTCACATCACAGCAAAAAATTAATGCTCTTTTTGTTGGCCATTTCCGCACACAGCGCCAGTGATATGTGGCCTAAACTACAACTGCTAGCAGCGACATTGTCTGTCATTGGCATATGTCTGCTGGCCACCGCCAAAGAAACCCACGCATCTTCATCGCATTCTGGCATCAGCAGCACCACCACGCTGCCACAGCCCCTGCAACCGCCGTCAGTGCCACAGAATGCTACAACGCCAACGAGCAACGAAAACATTGACAGCAACAACGCGGATGACGCTTTGACTGACAGCCACAAAAATGCGGAGGAGGCGTTGGAGGTGAGTCCATGTTAACTCCATGATTTTGACACGTAATAAGAGTTCCATTTTGACAGTTTAATAAACAGACGTCTGAAGACGAGCTGATACTGGAGGTCAGCACTGATCGACCCCATGCCAGAGAGGCGCTCAAGGAAGCGGAGCTGAAGCAACACTTTGTGGGGTAAGTTATTAAAAGTTATTAGGCAAGTTAAAAATTTATAAAAGCAAAGAATAATTTATAGTAACAAAACAGTTTATTTATATAAAGAAAATGCCAACAAAAAATTAACATTTTCAATAATTGAATGTCTTTTAATATTATTTTAACAAATTCCATTTTATTTCTATTTTCATCTTAACAGCGTTCCTGGTTTTCTGCCCACCGCACTACCCATGGGGCCAGAGGGGAGCGACAGTGCCACAAAGTCGCCCACAAATGGACATGGCTATATACAATTCGATATCAATGAGGATATGCCCTGGGAAACTGTGCGTCGGCAGAGGTTGTCCAAGACGAAGAAGGAATCGGTAAATGAGGTTCTAACGAGTCTGTTTCCCAACGGCTTCTCGGAGATCTTTCGCTACAGCGGCAGGGAGGCAATCACAGAGCCAGCCACTGATGCGCCCAGCACGACAGCAACCACAACGAACGAGGCGGTGGTGCAAGCCACAACTCCACCAGTTGCAAGTGAACTAATTACAGATGCTGCAACGTTAGTGCCCAAGAATGAGACCTATTATAGCTATCAGACGAGCGTGACGAAGGAGTATCGACGTGAACTGGGACCGGGACACACGGAAATCGTTGTGGAAAAGGTCAGCAGTGCGGAGAGGGATCCGTTCAAGGATGGCAGCAATCACATCTCTCGGAATGAACTCCTGCGCATCAATCGCGCAGCAGTCGCATCCCCTGTGCTGCCCAGTCTGCTGTTGCGACCCGATTTCGAGGGCGAGGACAATGAGACTCTCGTCGCCGCCGAGAGTGCACCCATTGTCATATTGGGCGAGCAGGAGACCGATCTGGACGAGGTGCAGCCGATTGACGACAATCAAATTGCAGAGACACGCAACCTGGGCGAGATGCTCTACCAGCATCTATTGCCCGCACCTCAACACGGATCGCAGACCGAGTCAATCTCCTATCGGAATCAAAAGGGACCCGCCGAGCACCAGCAGATCAATGTGCACATTGTCCACGACGAATCACTGGCCAAGGCACAACAACAGCAGCAGCAGGAGGAGAAGCCGAAGGCACAGCCACAACAGGCACTGGATTACTATCAGGCGCACTCGGAGCAGCAGGAGCAACATCCAAACCAGGAGGCACCTTCCAGGCATTTTCTTAAGACCTTCAAACCGATGGTTTCCGGCAGTGCCGAGGGACCCATAGTCAAAGGCTCCTTTCACTACGAATCTGGCACAGCAGCGCCACGCAGCAACGTAATGCCACCCATTGAAGTACCTTATGAAATTCAGCCAAGCTATCAACGCGAATTGCCTCAACCTCAACCACAACCCAAAGTTCAAATGGAACTTCCACAGTCCCAATTAAATACTCAGGTTATTGCTTCACCGGCATCAGAGCCCGCTGCTCCTGAGCACTCCAACTATGCTGGTCCCACGCCCAACAGTCTGATATATGTTACGGTCAAGAATGCCCAGTCGCCTTCACCAGCGCCTCCTAAAGCCGAGGAGCAACCGTTTTTCAATGCACACAAATACGTCTTGGAAGCCGCCGCCGATGCGTCGCAGCAGCATTTCCAGCATGCAGCCGCTCCCAAGACGGATGCTCAGCCAGAAACGCAGCTGCTGGTTAAGCCCAATGGCTACACCTTTGTGGAGGTGCAGAAATCAGTGAATATACACAACAAACTGATAACGGAGAAGGACGGCCGTTTGGTGGAGATGCACGAGACCATCTACCACCAGCCGCCCTTTGATCAGCACCAGACTCAATTCTCTCTGGGCTACAGTCCCAAGGAGCTTGTCCCCGCTGATGCAGCAGATGCAACACCGAAACATGCCCCACCTGCCCCCAACTATGTCTCTCTGACTGCTAACCCAATAAATGTAGAGCATGTTGAGTACGATAGCTCACCGCAAGGTGTCGCCAGCTCACATGCATCAATTCAGCTGGATGTGCCTCATCATACAGATACACACCACGAGGAACCGCATAATGTTGATGGTCATGATGTTCACCAGCTACATATACATGAGGAAGATTCTCATAGCCATCAGGAGTTTCCCCACCAGGAGGCCCCGCACGCCATTGTTGTGGAGAAGCATGTGCCACAACCATATCCGGTAACCGTTGAGAAAATCGTTGAGCGTCCCTACAAGCAAATTGTGGAGAAGCACATACGTGTGCCATATCCAGTGCCGCAACCAGTGCCTGTGCCCGTTCATGTCGAACACTACGTAGATCGACCCTATCCCGTGGAGACCTACGTCGAACAGCCTGTTCCCTATCCCGTAGAGACAATCGTTGAGAAGATTGTTGAGAAGCCCGTACCCTATGAGGTCGAGCGCATTGTGGAGAAGCCCGTCGAGATTGAGAAGATTGTGGAAAAGTATATTGATCGCCCAATGGCTGTGCCCATTCATGTGCCCGTTGCCATACACATGCCGATGCCACCCAATCACTCGCCTGGCTTTAGCTATGGCTCCCATCCCAACTCGTTGCACCCCTGGTCACATTCCTCGATTGGCCATATTCCGCCCAAGGTGCTGCAGAACTACTACACACGGATGCTGAAGAAACTCCTCCCCCAATTCACAGCACCCAAACCAGTGGCAAAGTCGCCAGCAAAGACACCAGTCCTTGTCAAGCCCCCGATTCGACCTGTCAGAGGTGAGGCACCCCCTGTGGCCACCTTCAGTCTGGCCGATATGCGTTTTGATCTGCGACCACCGCCTCCACCCCAGGGATCACCTTGGCTTCAGGGCGCCCGCTACATTTACAACACACTTCCGTCGGATTTATCCGCTGCCGCTGCCTCGGCTCCTGTTCACATGGTCAAGTCGTATATTGGTCCAGTGCCGACGACCAGCGCGAGTAAGGAGAGCAATGGCAGCGAATTCGATGAGTTCCAGCGCTGGCGCAATGGTCACACCCTAAAACGTAGTCCCGACTTTGGTCGTAATCTGCACATGGAGTATGGATTCAAGCCACCATTGGTGCCTTCATTGGAGATCGATGACAAGGGCATGCCACTAAAGCAGCCGGATGCGGAAGTGCAATAGTCGTCGGAGTGCAGATTGTACACACATTAAAAGATGTGCAAATGAAAAGCGTGCCAAAATATACAACATATAGTAATTAATGTCTATTTATGTAAAAATATATTAAAATTCACATTTAATAAACTTATCCCAAAATCAGAAATACAAAAACTTTAAAGTTTGTTGAGTGCTTAAGAAAAAATATAATAATTTTTTCCATTTTGCGTAATATAAATGGGAAACAAGCCAACTTAAGCAATACAAATGCTGCTTGCAACGCAGCAAATCTGACACCTTCAATTAGACGCAATATTAATTAAAGAAATGACAATGGCAGCAGCGCTGGGGGACTCTGCCTCATGTGTTGTGTCTGTTGTAAGTGTTGCCGGTGTCAGTCCCAATTAAAAAAGTAAGCCTAAAAGCGGATTCACCAGCAAGAAGGGAAGAAAAAAAAAAATTATTAATTTTCTTAAGTAGCATTTATGTAAATGAAAAATTCTTCATATGTAAAAATGGAAGGGTTGCGCTTGCTGCCCCAAAGTCTTCTTATCTTTAACTGCCAGCCAAACAGACGCAGCGCCTCCTCTCTCCCACTCAGCCACCCCTTCCCGCTTTGCACCTAAAAAAAAGGGACGCAGGCCCAACGTGCCAACGCCTCCAATTTTAAAATGGTGACACGTCTGCAGGGAGTGCAAAAAAGGCCGACAGAGGGCGGCAGTGTGCAAAGATTTATATGACAGCTAATAAATTTACAACACATGTAGCTCAAGATATTAGAAATATTTTTGGGTGACAAGCGCAGGGCTTGCACGTACTCACGGTGGGTGTTGTGGGGGGGTGCTTTGAATTTGAAGCATGCTTTTAGGCGGGGGGGCAACAAAAATAAAAACAGCCTCGCCAAATATTTGCACAGCCCCATCGCAAAAGCACGTCGACGCAGGACGACGACTACTGCAGTTGACATCTGACGGCAACAAACTGTCAATAGTCAAGGACACGCAGGGTGTAGCATGTACGTAGGGGTGGTAGCAACAAGGGGGTGGGGGGTGTACAGGCAGACAAACCGTTTAGCGCACGTGTTGGCGGAAACGGAAGCACTACAGCAACGCGCCAAGTGCCAAATGGCAAATGGCAAAATGGCGAATGGGTAAAAAGCCAAAAAGGCAAAAGCCGGCATAAGACGACATCACAAAAAGTTATGACAATGGACCTCCAAGTGCCTGTTCCTGATTCATGTTGTTCATTGAAAGACATAAAGTGAGCGAATTATTCGGTTAAAAGTGCAATTCCTGTCTGCGAAAGCAAAGATTTATGCTAACAATGAATATTAATGATAATGTTATTAATAAATAAATACATCTATTTAAACAAAATATTTATCAAAATTCCTCTTTTATTATGGCAATTAGTTTACTATGCGATACCCTAAACCCCGTTTTTCAAAATCTCATTTCAGTTATATTTTAATATTTCGCCTTGTCTACCAATTCTGATCCAGAATTTATATTCCTTATGGAGTCAGAAAAGTATTCTATTGCAGAATGCCAATATACCCAATATACCTCATTTTCAATGATTTAAGCATATACAAATAACAATTATTTTAACTATTATTATTTTAATTAATTGCATGCAAATTGCAATGCTTTCAATAAATTACGAAAAATTTGTATTTGGCATTCCAATTCAAAACAAATAGTTTCATTAGGCAAGATATAATTTAAGCTGATGCCAACGAAAAAAAAAAGAGCTTGAAATAATTTATAATATGGAATTTGAAATGCAGGCAAGTGTAGCAAATTGCAAATTGCGGCACTAATTCGAAATTTGCATGCCACAATTGAGCCAATTGAGCTGCTGCTGCTGCTTCTTTGGCCCTTGCTTTGGCCATTTCTGACAGCATGTAAATGTGATTTTATTTAACTTGTGCCAAATATGCAAGCATAAATCAAAAAAGTTATCATACCACGCCACGCCCACTTTGGAGGCATGCCTATGTATGTGTGTGTGTGTGAGATATCAGAAATCAATTGCAGTTCGCAATGCATTCGGCATTTTGATAAACTCAACAGGGGTCGGGGTCGGGGCTGGCAAGAAGAGCAGCCAGCAGGCAGCAGCCAGCAAGAAAGATAAGCCAAGGAACAATTGAATAATTTATATGCAAATAAATAAAAGTATTTCAACAATTCATTCGGCATGCAATAAAAATAAAAATGGCACAAGTTGTAAGGAAAAACGCGTTTAAAAAAAAAGCGTGTGAAATATATTTTCAGGCCATGTCACAAAAGGCGTAACACACACACACACACACAACTACAACTGCAACAACAACATCAACAAAAACAACAACCAACTGTAGTAAATAGCTACTATTGGCGACGGCGACGATTTAAAGTTGGTTTATTTTTCTCTTTTTTTTTTGGCGGCCTTCTCCAGCTCCAGTCTCCTTGCCACAACCTTTTGGGGTTGGCTGCTGGTGCAGTTGCATGTCATTGTCAGGGGCTGCCAACTCTGCGTTTGATATACGATTTGGATGTGTTGGCAAGCCGCCCAGTTCTTAAGGCTAGGCGGGTGGTGCGGTGCGGAGCGGTGTGGTGCGGGTTCGGCATACTGCGAGACAAATGCAGCTGAACTGAAAATTGCATTTCCGCTTTGAAAATTGCGCAAACTTCCGCACACAGAAAAACGAGAAGAAAATAAACAGAAAAAAAAAAGAATAGAAAATAAAGAGTGCTAACCACGAGTACGTTGCACGAGTCGCCGCGTCGCCAGACAATTGGCAAAAATTGTCTATAAAAGTGTGAAATAGGCCGGCCGTCTGCCAAAGAGCGGATGACATGCCGTAAAGTGGCCCCCCCCCAGTAAACCACAGAAAACTTGTCACACAAAAATGTACGCAAAAATGTCAAAAGCACACTCAAACACACACACACACGCAGAGATACTGGAGTGCATTGGTGGACAGGATTCACAACCAAAAACGACAACGTGTCAAGTGGTTTCCAATAGGAATCTTACATGCTCTACCTTAATGAACTAAAACCAAAAAAACCAAAAAAAAAAGTCGACAAGTCGAAAATTAATCCAAAAATCAAACTCCGACAACTTTTTTGTAAGGAGACAATATTCAGAAGTATTTCATTTATTTTTGTAAGAATATTTATAATCAGATAAATTTACAACTTACTTAACTGCAATGCGTTACAAATGTCTTAAAAATGTGAATATGCCGTGGCAATTTGTGGCAAGTGCAGGCAATGAAAAGTTTTTTGCAAAGTTGTCGCCTGACACGGGTTCGTGTCATGACTAACTATTTGACTGGCTGCTGCTTTTCGGACTGACTGCTTAGTGCTAATGGGCGACAATTTTGTGGCGATTGTGCAGCAGTCAAATTGCTGCTATCTACGGCCAAGCGAGATTGCAGCTGCAGGTGCAGAGACGCCAGCCAGCAATAACCGCAAACACTTGGCAAACACGCACACACACACAGAAATGCACAGTCATGTCAAAAGTTTAATTTGCCAGTTGCAGCTCACAAAAATGTCTGACGTTTACCAAGCGGCGACAACAAATGAACAAACAAACATGAAAACGAACACAAGCACTTACACACAAGTAAACACAAGCACACATACATGTGTATGTGCATGTGTGTGTGTGTTTGTGTTTGTATAGGTACGCCACAGATTCCATTCAATCAGCGCTGCAGCAACGAAAAATATGACGCAAGAAGTTTGCCACGTGCTAACAATGTAAAGTGCACTGAAAAACGAATAAAAACTTAAGTATGTGAAGAGTGCGACAACACAATGGTCAACATATGTCAAAAAAAAAAACATGCACTTATATGTGTGTGTGTGTGCGACAGAGATAAAAACCCTCTTTAGGTAACAGAGCTAAGCTAGCAATTGAAATAACAGAGGCTGACTTGAGTTAACAGCTGTTAAGGCATCGTTTTCAAGATCAAGCCTAAAAGCATGCTATGAAAATTAATTGAGCCAGTAGAACAGCAATTAAATCAAGGCGATTATTGTTGAAATGGATATGATAAATCATTCATCGGGCTAAGTCTTTAATATAGGCTGGAAGTGCAGCCCACAATAGCAATTTACAATCTATAGCCAGCACTGGTGCAGAAAACTAATCAAAGAGCTCAAATGCAATGCACTAATAAATATGGTACAAAAAATAAGAAAGAAAGATGAGAGAAAATACAGATTATTGGCAAGCCAATAAGAAATTTCAGCAGCAGCATCAGCAACCAATTTGATTGTATATTCCAGCAAGAACAACAAAATAAGGATATTACAGGAGCAAGAGTAGAAAAACGTTATGGATGAATCCTTCACATAGAAAAGCAAACCGGCAACTGACAATGAAGCTGAATGAAGGACGCACGTTGAAGGACGAGGCAGGCAGGCAGGCAGGCAGGCAGGCAAGCAGACATAAGCTGTGCAACAGCAGCAACAGCAGCAACAGCAGAAGCAGCAGCAGGAGGCACGCATAGATGATTTTGATAATAATAATAACAACTACTACTATAATGAAAAGACGAGAGATGATGCTGAAAATTACAAGCAAAGCTGCTTGGCTAAGAATTTCAATCAGTGGCCGCCTGAAAGACAGAGAGAGTCAAATACCCAGATAGGAAAAGAGTGAGGGAGAGGGAGACATTGAGCTGGTTGGAAAGTTTTGTGATTGCATAACTGTGTTGCGGCCTGCGTTGCACTGTTGATGACTGCCACACAGCGGGTGGCCAAGCTACCAAGTCCAAGACCAGGTGCAGGCAGCAGCTCCTGCCAGCAATCGAGCAGGAGCAGGAGCAAGAACAACATTCTTTGTGTGCATTGAGCTGGCCATCTTTTGCCAAACCGTTTGCCAGCAATTTTCTGTCAAAAACAACAACAACAACAGCAACTCTTGCGGTACTTTAAGCTCAGCATCAAGTTGGCAGCTTCATCCTCCGGCGAGGCAGGGAGGTAGGCAGCCAGTCAGGCAGCTCCAGCATCTCTGGCCACACTTCTAGCATGCTTGCGGTTTTCGTGCAGCGCGGTCAGCAGGTCGACAATGGATTGCGGATTCAGATGGCAGCCGAAACCTGCGCCAGAGTCTGGCGGGAAGGGAGCTGATTGCAGTAGATTGCGGACAGGGGAATGTTGCCCCCAGTATATTGGTAAAGTTTCCATGTTCGACTTACAACTAGCAAAGGGGCAGGCGGGCAGAAAGGGGGAACGGATTCAAACTTTGGTCGCATGGGTCGCTAAAAAGTTAAGTAAAAGTGCGGGCAACAACGGAGTGTTTATTTTGTGTGTGTTTTGTTAGTTGTTGGTTGACTGTTTGCTTGTTGTTTATTTGGATGTACGAGTGTGGTAAATTATTTAGATTGGAAAATCTGTGTGGCAACAACATCAACAACAACAAGATGTGAGAATTGTCATGCATAACGTGCTGTTGAGTGGATTGCGTGAGCCATTGAGGGTGACAAGGGACAAGAAATCATTGAAAAAATATAAAAACTAAAGTGATAAACTAGATTTTGAAATTTTCTTTAAGATTTGGTATATGCAATCGAAATGTTCAATTAAAATAGGATCGAAGGAGCTAACATATAACTCGATAGAATTATAATATATAAACAGCAACTAATAAAACTCCACATTTAAATCGGCGCATGCTGTGAATCTTTGTCTGAAAACTATTTCCGACGGGATTATAAAAATAACATTAAAATTAATTTCGTCTGAAGCAAGTGAAGTACATATTTAAATAATAAAAGGGGTTTCCAAGCAATATAGATAAAATGAAGACTTTATCATACATAAGAACAATCCAACTCTTTAGTTGCTTATCTTATGTTAATTGTTAATTTTCCATCCTTAAGATGAAGTCTATGAATATATTATATATATATATCTCTGTGGTTTTTTTCCTCTCTTTTTTACTATTTGCCTTTTAATTATTTAGAATGGGTATTGAACATATGTCTTAATCAAGCACTTAAGGACTCTCATTGATCTCAGAATTAACTGATTTTATTTATTGTTTATTACCTAAACAAACAATTGTAAATTCCTTCAATTATTTAAACTAATCCATCAACATACTGTCATCTTCCCAACTCATCCTCTTTGATGATACATCAAATCTGTTCTTCAATCCACAAGATTTACATTTGAATCATTTCTAACAAAGACACAAAGCAGTTGCGCAGCAATAAGTAGTTAATGCTAACTGCGGCGCAGGACGAGTTTCTGTTCACAATGGGAAAGCCTTCAAGGGCTCCACTCTGAGCCACATGGCTCAACCTGCATTGGGCCAAATTACTTTAAACTGTTTACACTTTGTGTGTAACTTGCCACACGGCACCTGACGTTGCAGCCACCACCCCCAAAAGAACACACAACACATAAAAGCTTACATTTGCCAAGTAATTTTCACGAAAAATGATTTTCATTTTCATTCATTTCCGCCAAAAATCCCAGTACCCAAAATAGCACCCTCCGAAACAAAGTGCGCCATTTGGACACTTAATTATTTCAATTGAGAGAATCCTCAGAACATTCCCCCAGCATTCGTTGGGCTCCCTTTGTGTTCGAAGCCCAAAAGCTTTTCTACATGAGCCTTTTATTTTATTTTTTTGCTGTGTATCTCGTTAACAGCACTTTACAATATATGTGGATGGCAGATAGAAGGAAATCCATTTTGTGAGCCTTGTCCGCCCAACGCCCAACGCCCCAACGCCCTGTTCGCTCTCATTGTCTCATTGTCGCCTTTGTCTGATGATTTTGTCGCAGTCTCATTTACAATATTTGTCTCTCCCAGCAACAACAACAAATGAAATCAGCATTAGCTGCAACTGCCGTTGGGTTTAAATAGCACACAACGGTAAACGAGCAACGAGCAACGAGCAACGCGCAACATGCTGCCCCAGGACCGCAAATAATAAAGCAAATCACTGCAAGCCGCTTCAGCACAGAGGGTCACTGACTCGGGGGGTATATTAAGTAAATAAACACCGATTTCCTGTTACTCTATTTAATGAATTATAACGGCATATTTGTTATTAGAAAACGATCTTTTGATTATATATATTTTCCATCTGTATTTTCTTTCCCATTGATATTACTAATTCTTTTAGATTATAAATATAAAAATATATATCCATAATAAACCTGCAAGCAAATCTTAGTATTGCAAACTAGGAGTCAAGTCAAGAGGACTCCTTTCGAAAGACAAAAAGAGGATATCAAAAAGGGCTGCTTAGCCGAATAGGGCCATTTGCTGTGAAAGCGATTTAACAATTTTAAATAAAATTGAATGCGATTGCGTTGAATTACATTTTGCGGCCGGGTTCGCATTGTCTCGATAAAAATTAAGTGGCTGAGGCCCCAGACTAGGTAGCTAAGCCCTTTCAGTCGAAAAATGCGCCATGTGAGTGAGACTGTCGCCCAATATACATATATACATATATATATATATATATGTATATGTATAATACTAGTAGACCCAAAAATTCTAAAGTGGGCTGGCCTAACAAGGCAAATGACATTGCTTTCCCACACCATCGCAAAAGCTCAGTTGGTAAAATTGTCAAAGCGATTTTCGAAAAGGAATCGCTGGAGTTGAGTGTAATCAGTGGGTTTTGTGGGCGTGGCCCGAGACAAAGACAATTGAAGTTAATGCGCCCCAACAGGGCCACGCCCATTGAGGACAGCTGCTGGCCATGCGGCTGTGCCCCATCGCTATTTTACTTTGGGATTATTTTGTGATTTATGCGGTCTTCGAGTTGACATGCAGATTTAGATTAAGAGCAGAGCGAAGCGATGCGAAGGACATTTGGTCCTCTCAAACTCTAGGAAATTGCCAAAAACGCAGCCAGCAAATTTAGTGGTAATGCCAGCGCAGCGAGCACAACACGAGCATAAATTTAATGGGGCAACTGGGTTTAGATAAGGGTGGGTGAGCTACAATAGCAAATCGGCCACTTGGCGTATGAGTGATATTTTAGTTTGTCCTTTTGCAAATGCCATTTGCGGCATTAAAAGATTTTGGATATCTCTGGCAAGCAGAGAAATAAAACATGGACTTACTATTAAAGCAAATTAAATGCGCCCAAGTCGAAGATAGTTGAAGGGTACTTGAGGGGGGTGTGGCGAGGTGGAGAGGCGGGTTTACTACGGGTTTGCCAAACACAATAAAAGTTTAATTAATTATATGGCCACTGTGATTTTGGTTTATTGCATCTGAGCTGCTTGGACAGCGTTCAGCTTCTGCATATTTATCATTAAGTTTGGTCAATTAATTTATTCAGCTGCCAGCTTGGATTAGACTTAGTACCACCAAATGTGTATACCACTGAGAATACATATTTAAATAAATATATATATATATATATATATATATATATATATATTTTTTTTGTGCTGTCCTCAGAACTGTCACTGGTCTACTTAATACAGATTAAGTCAACGTTTTATTTATAGGTATTGAAAATGAATAGTCTAATGAAAGTTACCCAACCACTTGAAATCTTTGATGAATAGCTAAATAAAACCTTTATTAATATTCTTTAATTTTCGATAGAAAGTAAATTGCAATTAAGT
The DNA here is from genome assembly GCA_035042345.1 of Drosophila fungiperda. NCBI lineage: Eukaryota > Metazoa > Arthropoda > Insecta > Diptera > Drosophilidae > Drosophila > Drosophila fungiperda. The sequence continues at coordinate 1,807,041 of JAWNLM010000185.1, read as the reverse complement.
GAGCGAAAACTTATCAAAAGTGTGAGAATCATCTGCCAATTGATTTCAAATTGTTTGCAATCGCAATTAAGTTTTATCAACTACCGAAGACAACAATAAATCTGAAGACAAATTTTTAACAATTTTCGATAAGCAAAGGTGGCATTTTAGGCACCCACATGACTCAAGTGTCGCCTCCAGCTACACACACACACTAACACACCCAGGATGGCTGCCTCAATGAAAAGCAATCATTCGCACAATTAGAAATCGTACTTAATATCAAATTGTTTGCAATTACAAAACATTTGAGGGCAACACACACAGCTACAAGGACGGGAACCGAATAATGGGGGAGGTGGATGAGGCAACGAGATATGGTAGAGATGGACAGGGCTAGAGACAATAAGCAATGGGAACAACACATGAGCCCAGGGTCAGACATACGACAGAGCAAGAGAGAGAGAGAGAGAGAGAGAGAGAGCAAGAGAGAGGGAGAGAGAGCAATTTACAATTGTTGCCTTTTTTGGTTGGTCTGTTTTTGGGGGCAGTCAGGCGTTGGAAAAAGCCACAGCAACAATAATGTAAAATCAAACAAAACGATTCGAACAGAACCGAACTGAACTCAACTGAAAAACAAAAACAACAGCTACGATAACGAAAATGTTGCAAGACCCATCAAGTGAATTTGACTTAAAAATGGGCAAAAAATTGCGGCAATTAAAGTGGCAAATTGTCTCGAAGAGGCAACGTTCAATGTTGGATGGTTTCTTGCCGTCCTCCTTGGGCCCCTATCATTTTGATTTGGCTATCAGACACACACACACCAACACACACACACCAACACACACACACACACAACAACACACACACACAACCATATCCATTGGCATTGTCATTTCTCCCTCTCGAACTTCTTTGCCTTCTCAGTTGCTGATGTTTCGCATTGTGAAATGGAGCCTTAAATGAGTTTTCAGTTGATTTCGTATGGGTCTTCTTGTCTTGTCTCCACCATCTCGCTCTCCTCTCTGCTTCTACTTCAACCCTTTCCCCCCCTCAACATCGTCGTCACATTTATCAGAATACATTCAGACTGAAAGCCTTCGTTTGATTTTTGATTGAGAACCCTTTTAAGCATCTTCGCATTGCCATTAAGAGAAAAATGATTTAAAAGTCTTCGATTAAAATGCATATATTGGTATTTTGTAAAATAATGCATCTTCTTTCATTTCAGTAGAATACAACATTTTCGAATTTATGCAGATAATCTTTTGCTTAACAAAAGAGAAAAAAATAATGGTAAATTAAGGACTTTTCGATCGGGTACTCGATTTTTATACTAAATTCATATCTCCAAAAAGTGCATATGAAAACAGGCTAAAACTTTCCTCAGTCACAACAAAATTAAACCGATTTTCAAAAACCAAGCCATGTAAATCATGTTTTAATCTCTAGAATCAAAGTTGAATTTCAGTCGAAATCAAGAATAATATTATAACTCTAAAATATAGCCAACTGCATTTGTGGTAACTTCACAAATAAAAGCTAAAATTCCGTCAAATTAGACAACTCTTTTGGAATGTTATTGCAAGAGTTTTTCTGGCCGGCTGCCTTATGGATTCTTGTGTGATTTCAATGACAGGCAGCTGGGCAGGTTAGTCCTGAATTATAGCCAACCCATTGGCAATTGTAGCTCCTTTAGGAGTTGGTTGAAGGGGGCACTCAGAGAGACCGACAGGCGGACAGCAGCTGCTATTTCTTATTATATCCGCTCAAGAATCTCAATTAACATAACTCACCTAGCCAATGGCCGGAGTGGTGTGTGTGTGTGTGTGTGTGTTGCCATAAACTAAGCTGCGCCTGCATTGTCGCCCAGATAGCAACGAAATTCTGAACTTGCTCCCTATACATCTGGCAGCTTCCTGTGCCCAATCGGAATCCAAAGCCGTATTAAGGTCTGGCCTGGCCTGGCCATCTACTCGGCTCATTGTCAAACTGGAAATTGTGTTCATAAATCAGAAACTGTCGCACATGTGTGACACTTCCCACTACCTACCAAAAACACACACACACACCCCTCCATCCCCCCACATTTCCCTTGTAGCCTACCGACGTTTATTGTGTTGTCAATTTGCTGTGCTCGTTGGATTTTCGGGTGCTGCGTTGGGCACACTACTGTCTGTGTGGCCGTATGGCGTAATTAGATTTCGGGTCTGCTCGGCCTGACCACGAAAACGGGAAGTGGCAGACAATTAAGGCAGTAGCAGCAACAGCAACAACAGCAACAACAGCAACAACAACAACAGCAGCAGCCTATCCAAGCTGACAATGAAGGAAGCATTCGACGGCTCAATTAAAATTTACAAAACTGATCGCATCGATATTAAGCGCTTCAATAAAACCGCCAGCCATTTCCTCCTAGCCAAATGACCAACTGTCCAAAATTAAAAATATAAACAAACAGAAAAATTAAACGATACCATTTAGCGGCAATTAGCAATTATTCGAATATGTGGCGACTAGTCTAGTCTGGTCTGGTCTGGTCGGGTCTGGTTAGGTGAGGTCTCATTGTCAAAAGTGGATCATGAACATTTGTCAAGCGACAAGCGACAAGTGCAACACATTAAATAGCACGCACTTCAAACGCCAGCGTCAACATCAACACATTTTTGGCCACTAATGTCGCCCCGCAGTTCCTCATGGATGTGAATGTTTGTTGCACAGCTTTGCTGTCATGCGTTAGTCTCATAGAGGAGAGTGTTGGGGGAGGGAAACTGCATCTTCGTTGCTATCTCAGTTACCATGTCTCAGTCTCAGTCTCAGTCACTTTGTTAGTTGGTTAAACTTCCGCACCAGGAGAGAAGACGACAACGACAACGACGACGACGACGACTGCATCCGCATGCAACTTTCTGTGTGAGATTTCCGCCTATTGCAGCCACATTTGCAACTGCAACTGCAACTCTGCCTGTGCTACAAGCGGGAGGGACGTGGGGTGAGTGCTACACACTGGGGACACTGGGGTTATCAGCAGCAGCTTACTTCTTGCCATCATTGTGTGCGCTGTGTCTTGAATTTATTGCGAGATTGTAAATCTGCCACGATTACTGCAATTATGTGACCACTTTTGAGCCTGAGCACACAAACGCCCTCTGGCGTTCAAAGCACAAATTGTGGGGGATTGCAATAGAAAGACTGTGAGCAGTTGCACTAAAAAAAGAATATTGGTTTTTGCCTTGAAAAAAATGTAGTACTCTCTATTTAGTAAAAAAAATATTTACCATGTTTTCTTCACTAGAAATCACAGTTTATCAAAATATTAATTATTTAAAATCTAGAAATATCTATGTATATTATATACCTTGGGAAAAGCAACGATTATAATTCAATAAAATTCAGGGTATTTCAAATTGTAACTCGCAGCAATTTTATTTAGTAGTAATAATATCCTAGTTAAATATTATTTATAATCTATGTAGGGATAACTCTGCCAGCTTTAGCCCCTTCCATAGTAATAGATTTGTCAATAACTCAGCCAGATTATAGCCCCTTTGATATCCACACCACTGACCCGCCCATAACTGTTCAGCTAATAAGTCAATTTCAATTGCAGCGACTGCCACAAACCGCTACTCTATGCCACAAGAGTCATGTGAAAGTGTTGGACACACCACCCCACCGCACCCCAACCAACTATTCCCCGCTGTGGTTATCATCAATGACTTTATTTCGGCGCCAAATCTGGCACTAATCGTTGAAGTCGCGCCGCAGATGCGACGACACCGATAACTCATGCCAGAAAACCAAAAAGCCAGAAAGCCCAAACCTCAGAGCTGTTTCAGAGCCGCAGGCACTAATAAAAATAATCTGTCAGCTACTTCATCTGCGGCAGCACGTGCGTGACTGCAACGGCGGCGTCGACTGAGCTGCGCTGCTTGCAACGTGTTGGCTGTGGCTCGTTTTTGTTGTTTGTGTGGATGTTGCCAGTTGGCAATTGCATAATGGTTGAACTTTCACATGGCGCGCGCTTTGTGCCAATTGTTGTTATCCAATCCAAGTCCAATCCAGTCAGTACTCAAAATTCTTCCTACAAATCATGTAATCAGACATGATTAGGGTGTCTACTTATTCGAGTAGGAAGTGCGTGCAACTTGTGGCAATTAACAAATTAATTATAAAGCCGCAACAGCAATGCTCAGTCAAAATGCATCAAACACCGCGTAAATATCTATTATTTTTTATCTCTTTATGCTGGTCATAAACAACATTAGCAGCAGCAGTCATAACAACATCAACAACTAGTCGCACATTGCAAAGTTTATGGTCAAAAGTTTGCAGGCACTTGGCCAGAGATATGGCCAAAAATGCGACTCGCAGTTGTTGCCAATGGCCAAAAGACAAATGTAAAATGCAAGTAATAAACAAGTGCCAGGATAGCAATGAGAAGAAGCTAGTCGACTAATGAATGTCCTTGTAGAATTCGAGAAAATAAAAATGATCTCGTTGTTTTCATATTATTGAAATTAAAATGAATAAATTCGAAAATTATTAAATTATTTTGTTTGTTAAATATTCAGCTACAACTTAAGTCAGTGAAGGGCAAGAAACAATATTTTATATAATTGTATAAATAGTCTTCTCTAAATTAGATTAGTAAAAAATGCATTTAACTTTATACTTTAATTAGATTTAAATTAAATTAAATACAGCTCAATTTTTATTTTAAATAAAGGTATTTAATAAACAGAGATTAGCTGCATAATTGTAAATCAGCTAATTATTTTTTTTAAATTAAAATAAGAACGTCTTAATTTAATTAACAAAGATATGCTGAATAACATATTTATTATGAAAACAAACCAAAAGTCAAAATCAAGGAAATAGCAATTAAAATTGGAAAAGTATAAGAAAAACTACATTTTCGTGTTAAGTGTTTTCTATTTTCTGAAAAGTGAAAGATTTCATGCATATGCATTTCTATTATATGTGGGAATTGATTTAAAAATTCGGAAATGTTTGCCACAATGCCAGAGACCATCACCATTTAATGTGATGCACTCTGCTTAAAAAAATATCAAACAAACAAAACAAAAAAACAGAAATGAAATGAAAAATTCAACAGTAACTAAAACAACAACAACAACGTCGACAACAAAGACAACAACAACGGCGACGACAGCGACGACTTTTTGAAAAACGGAAAAACTGGCTGGGGATCTTAGAGAAAATTGCGACGCTGCAAGCACACACAAAACTGAAGTGGCGCGAAAATTTGAGGCACAGTTGCAAGAGCAGCGCGCAAGCGTGCGGTTTTTCCTCCAGTTTTGAGCAGGCAGCCCCCAAAAGTAAACAAAAGAAAACTCAACTCAAATTAAAAGTCGCATTAAATAAATGAGAAACGAACGGAGTGGCGGCAACGACGGACCAACTTTATACAAAGCGCAAAGCTAAAGTTAAATTAAATAGACAAAGTTTGTTTTTCGCAAATGTGCACCAACAAAAAAAATATAAATTAAAAGAAGCACATTAAACAATATAATTTTCAAAAACTATATAATTAATGTTAAAACGTGACGCAAAACGCAGATCACAACCAAAAACTTAAAATATTAATATGAATGCCAACGCAACTAATCGAAATTAAATAGTTTCGCAAATTTTATAATTATATTGAAAATAAAAAAATAATTTCCATAAAATTGAAATAATCAGCAACAAAGCACAAATCACTTAAATTGTACTAAGAGCATCAAAAACTTAATTGTGCACTTAAATATTTATCATTTGCCTTAAAGGCTAATTAAAATTTGCATAAAAAGTGAGCGAGAAAAGCAGCAACAAGAAGAAGCCACTTATCAACGTTGCGAATTAAACTGCCCCACCGTTGAACGTGGCAACAAAAAACAACAGCAATAACAGCTCGACGCCTCATTTGTCGCACTTCCGAAGTAAGCGAAGCGACAAAAGTCGCACGCAAAACGCGCGAAAAGAAAATGGCAAGAAACGTGATAAAAGACAACGGCCTCATATGCCTGGTAAGTGAGAGAGGGACAGCGATAGCTATCAGAGCATATGCATATGCATAAATAAAAGGAAATTGAGCCTGGGAGCGTGGGGCATGTGGCATGCAACTGCTGCAGCAACAAACTGCAATTGAGCCGTGAAAATGACAAGGGTCCGAGAAAATGGTCGCTGTCGAAAATGTCGAAATTAAACGGCTGCAAAGATCTGCAGATGATGCGCGCTTTTCCGCTACAGTTTTTCGCCCAACAAGTGCCGTTATGGGTGGCCGGAAACTGACGTTGCATGCATGTATAATTTATTTAAAATTCATACACCCACCAAACGGAAGCTTTTTTCCCAACTGTCGGGCACTTGAACTTCAATTAGCTGGAAAAAGTAAAAATGCCGCTGTATTTTTATATATTTATATTTTTGCTGCATTAGATATGCCGTTGGGCAAACTTATTTAATTAAGCACTATAAAATCATAAAGCAAATATGTCTATTCGAAATGCATTCCATTTCATTCATTCATTCATTCATTCCAGTGCATTCATTTCATTCGCTTCGCTTCGAGTGTTGCGCAAGTTTTCGCATGTGGCATTTGCTTTTATGACCTCGAACCCCGTTCATAAAAATGTTTACGGTTATCTAACCACACCACACAGACGACGGTCCATCTGGAAATGTGCAAAAAAAAACCGAGTGAAGAGCAAAAGAGAAAGAAAGAAAGAAAAAAAAATTGAAACATTTGCCAATTGCAATCGAAACTGGAAATTTGCAATTTAAATGGATGAAAACTTTGGGGCAATTTCCAGCATTTCTTTTGTACAATTTCTCACAGCGCATTTCCTTGTGTGTTGGCCTCGGTTCCTGCATCACTATTCAGAAGCCTGCAGACTGAGACACACTCCTTCCCCTGGCCACCCATCACCCACTCCTCCAAACCACCCACTGTTTTCTCTAACAGCCTTTTATGTACATTGAACTTGACTTTGGTTTTTCGTTACGTACAGCAATACAAACATGAAAAAAAAAAAATGGAAAACTGGTTCTGAG